>PQWD01003487.1:0-125190 GCA_019425675.1 Leucinodes orbonalis
TATTATATATTATAACTCATGAGGCTCTGCGTAATATATATATATAAAACTATTCAGGAATAAATTGTCATAGTATCACCATTAGTAAAATTTGTTAAAACTTTTCCTGTTTAACGAAGCTAAGTAGTGCTACCGCCATATAAAACCTACCATTGGTTATATAACTGTCATAATTAACTTTACTTGCTAATTAGAAGTGAAGGATGTCGTTAGGTCATATGCACGTGGTAAGTTATTTAGATTTTATTTATAAAATATCATAGACCATAATTTACATTTGTGTTTCTTTTGTTTATATTATGCCAATAATTTCGATTAAACATTGTTATTGTAAATCTTTTTGTAATAGGAGAGAAATTACCTGTGAAATGTTTATGTTATAAGTATGGCAGAAGTTTTCAATGAAATACTGTGAATTTGAATCCCAGTGTAATATCTATATGACATGTATTGTTTGTGTAGGAAATAATATTTTTTAATATTTTTTTTATCAGTTTTATGAGTATGAGATAGAAGAATTGTTGGTGGAGTCTGAAATTGATTTTCCAGACGGGAAAGATGCTAAAGGGAGCCAATTGCCAATCGTGAAGATGACTACATTCAATTAGACCCGGAATCTTCTAATGGATCCGATTCAGATGGTAATAGTCACCCAAAATCCCACCCAAAAGAGGTTCCTTTGCGATTTTCAAAACATCTTCTAAGGGAACGACACGACGGGGCCTAAAAACGCGATAGACGGTCAAGGGATCGTGTTAGGACAAGAGACGGAACATTGCGTATGTATACACATAACGAAATACCTAATACCTGGCAAGGAAAGTCACTATTACAGCTATCAGTCTTCGAGCTAGATATGATTTCCAATTCCAGACCATTTTGAAAGAAAGAAAGAAAAAGATTTAGAAAAAGATTTTGGAAGCATGAAAATTATTCCGAAAATATAAAAGATGGTACTTATAAAAGAGGTTATCGTCCATGATAACATAATTATCTAGAAAAGACTGGCAGATATTTTAAAACTGCTCCTCTGGCCTGGCCCCAGTTTACGATGGCACAAATCAGAGCTTTTAGTGGAATACCCCGATGTGCAGAAAACCTAAATGCTCAAAGCTTGCGACTTTCTTATCAATGAAAAAAGAAAAAAAACTCTGGGTCTCAGGAGTTAAAGTAACTTAAGTGTAAAAATAAACACAATGTTCCGCTAATCTTTTGTAAAAATTAATTGGTAGATTTTCATAACACCTACTGTTTCATGCTTCACTTAACGTCATCAAACTAAGTGAAAAAATTTAATGCAAAATGTTCCATTTGGCTCTGATTCTGTAAAAAAAAGCCATAATACCAGTAACTCAACTTACTGTTTTATGACAACGGGGAAAGTATGGCTCTCAGCCTAAAAAGTTTAAGTAACGAGACTAAGTTTAAATATCGGATTATACAATTTACCAATTAACAGGTACGATTGTTCGTAAGTGCCAACCAAAATAAATGGATCGAAAGGATTTATAGATACGAGGTTGCATTAATCTCAATACTAAGCTGCTTAAACTTTCAACGAAAAGTAAATATTCATTAATCCTCAGCATTCTACGAGGATTATTTACAGTAACTGGAACAACGCGTGCAGATTTATGATGAAAAGGATTATATGCTCCTTTGCAGAAAAGTTTCATCTCACCCAAACATTCCATGTAAAATTTTGCCAAGACGACCACATAATGATTGCCCTGTGAAAAACATATCAGATTAAATGTAGAGTTAAGGCTTCTAATTCTACCTAACTTAAATTCAACACATTACTTCGCCGGTTCGCTACAATCATGGAGTGACGTGAATATTTAGTTTCGGATCTGAACGCCTGCAATACCATGAGAAGTATATAATGTTTGCACTCCATGGCGGAGCTTGTTTTTATTTCAGGCCTTTTAGCTAACTAATAGAGATTAGTCCAGACCGCTCAGAGCACTGTTTTCTATTTTCTAAAAATTATCTCTTTAAAGCTCAGTATTTCGTAAACGAAGGGTGGTATCGAAAGTCGATTTCCATCCACGATACCCCACTAGATGTGCCTGGAAATTTTATTTTCATTTTATTGCATAAAAATGTTTTTCTTGGTTTAAGTTATTTATTGACTATTATTGTATTGAGTGCGACTCAAATAAAATTCAATTCAAATCTATTAACTTCAGACACATTTAACTTTATTTATATGTCTAGGGAGTCTACCTCTACCTCTCATCCAGAAAATATTATTACCTTCATCTAGCTCCTTTAAGAATGAAAATTCTATCGGGAGATTTTAAAAAGTATACTTGCTTGGCTATTTCGGTTTTAGTTATTGCTTTGAATTTCGGTTAATTTTTTTTCGGTAGTTACTCATTGATATTTTAAGCATAACGGTGTAAAAAGTGAAATTATCAAAATTCGATTACCGTAGTATAATTTGCTGCTGGCGATGTGGAGTATTGCTTGCAATCTGTAGGCCGAAGCGCCGAAATATTTTACTAGGATGTTCAATGATCTATCGGTCAATGGTTGCTCGCTTTTTTGATCTTATGCCGAGACATTGCAAGTTGTTGTGTTTATTCATATATATTACAAGTATTCATGAGAACAAGTGATTTTTCTGTACATCGATCTCGAAACTAATGAGATTCGAACCGGGACCATTTGAGGAATGGAGGACGAAAATTGTAAAATTAACACAACTTCAATAGGCAACGTGTATTTATCAAAATAACATTGGAGTCAATGATAAGTTTAAAATCTAGTTTAAAAGCGATATAATAATGATCCATTCATACAACATTAATTTCTACCCCTACTTAAAAGCAGCCTGGGAAATTATGCTGGAAAAATATGAATTGAATTCCATTCTTTTGTTGTTTGCTGTGTAAAAATCTGTTCGTTCCGTGTTGTTGGATGGATGGTATCAATAACGCAGTCGTTGTTAATATAACTGCATTTGATATCTGAACTGCGGATATCATACAGAATACTAGTGTCAATTAGAAAGAAAGAAAGAAAACACTTTTATTTGGAACAAATCTTAAAATACTAAATATACAAAAAAAATATATGAAAAACAATAATAATCTTATGATATGTTGGCATATTTACATTATTGTGAACCAAATTGGTTGCCACTCAGCTTTATTGTCATAGCTTAGGGTAGCTATGACGCTGGTCTTCTGTAGGAACCATAATGTGAAAAAAGGACACCAGGCCTAATTTGCATCAACAATTTCGACACTAATTACCTCTCCTACATAATAACATATAAATCCGATACATATCTTTATTACTAATAAGTCTTTTAATGAATGAATGAATGAAAAAGATGAATGTGAGTAATTTGATAAGATGGTTTGTGGGTTAAATATATGTTTAAACTAAGTATATAATTGAAAAATATAAATATATAAATATCACAATACGACTACGAGATATGATGTTCATTGATAAGAAAACTCTTGAGATGGATTTAAAAGTAGCAGCAGTTTTTAGGGTTTTTAGGAGGGGTAAGTTGTTCCAGCATTTCGTAGCAGCATAGCGAAAACTACCACGAAATGCAGCCGTTCTGCATTCGTGAATATCAGTCGAGACGAAAATCTTATTTTACATTGTGCAAATTTTAATGTATGATAAAGATACGGAGGTTCTTTCTGTTAATAATATTGAAAAGTAACGAAGCAAAGTGTAATGTGTATCTGCCCTTCATTTTTAATAATTGTTTGTTGAGAAATGGGGTGACGTGTGATCGTCGTGGCACTGGAAAGCAGTAGCGGCACATGCGTCTGAATACGCTGAATAAGATTCATTGTACGTTTTAAAAGCAAGATCCAAAAACAGTATTACCATAGTATAATTTTTTAAAGAATTAGTGATTCACATAAATATAAATACGTGTTCCTCATTTACATAGTCTCGAACACGGTAAAGTACCTTTAGCCTGTAAAAACAATCATGGATGATTTCCAATATGTGTTCTTGAAACTGTAACCTGCCATCCATAAGAAGACCTAAGTTTCGAGCATTAGATACATTATCTAAGCGGTTACCCATTAAAGACACCTGGGGGTTTCGTAAGATAATATTTGTACATTTTTTAATTTTATTTTGCGTTCCTACGCAACGCAAGTAGCGTTGTTTTCGCCGAGTGAGTTAATTTAACCCATTAACGCCGGAAAGTCAGATATAATAGAAAATCTATTGTATCTGGCGACATAAGTCGTTGTTGGTGGTCAAAGGGTACACCTTTGGTTGATCAACAGTTATTACTAAACATTTTAGATTCAACGAAATATTTATCTATAATTTCGCAGGTCAACATCCTATTATTTATGTTCTCAAACTTGTCATCTCAAGGTAATTTCTTCGTTTATCCCAATTATTCGGAGGCACGGTAGTGCTCCCGCCAAGTCGAGCGTGAAGCAAACACAGCCGTACCATCCTTTACAGGATCCATTTTGCCGCATTTACAATTTGAGAACCATTGGATAATACCAGAACGCTGAAAATGTTGTCATCTAGGTAAGATATAATAACATACTTTAAGTCAAAATATTCAAGTTGTAGGTCATTAAGTTCCGACGTTGAAGCAAGCAAGCGAAGTGAAAGCGTTTTTCATTTTCGTCAGATAGACTCACTCACTTAAATATACATACTAAATATACATAGAAACACCGGTAACACCCAGACCAATACAAACAGACATGTTCATGCACACAACTATTTGTACTGCCCAGGGATCGAACCCAGAACCCTTGGTGTAGTAGTCGATGTCTCAAGCATTACACCCAATGGGTTGTCCAATATTCACAAAAGAAGTGAAATCCCCACCAAAAACATCCTGAAAAAACAGGATTTACAGGATGTTTTGATGGGTGTCATTTTGCAAAGAATAAATCAATGTTCCTAACGCAGACACGTTGAAAGACAATATGATTTTTTTTAGTCTACAGTCGTAAGACATTTATGGTATGGCAACATATCATTTATTATATTTTTATATTCAAAACATTCCGACTTCTGATAAATAATATTTAATTTGAAAAAAGCAAATAGAAATTTTAGTTGACAAAAGGTTTCTAAGTGAAATTTATTCAACCAAATTGTTTGTGCATTAGTTTGCAAATGAAATATTGACAATTTTTACTGTTCATTGTGATATATTTATTTGCTAATAAATTGTGTATGAATTATAATAGAACCAAGTTTCACATCAAGTGAAATAATAAAAAAATATGACAGTGCCAATCAATATTTAAGATTGAAACATAAACTCATCAGGCTCTATAAATCAAAACCAACTCTGTGAGTGTTCTATTTCTATTGAAATAGAACATTCACAGAGTTGGTTTTGGTCAGCACTGCCTCATAGTGGGCAATCAAAGGCAAAGGCTTTAGGCATTGTATCGTGCTAAACAACCACCTGAACGATCTCAAAGCACTAGAGCTTGTAAGGTAGGCTTCAAGTTACGTTTACAGCAGGTTAAATGTTGTTCTTGAATGGAGCTCTGCGTCAATATAATTATGGTCCTGGCATTTGCAATCAATTCTGGGTATATTTTGTTACGTTGTATCATATATATGAATAAAATATTTATAATGTGTTTCCACTTTATTTTGTTTTGTTTGCTTGTATTGAATAGGCTTTGGACTGGTCTGCTATAAAAATACTTGCATTGTTGGAAAGGTATGCAATTGTCGGATGGTATAGGTTAAACATTAACGCTCCATGCATACCTGCGAAGAGATTCGAAGGTTGTGTGTGAAGTCGTCCAATCCGCACTGGGCCCGCGTGGACGACTAAGGCCTAATCACCATATACGGGTAGGCTCGTGCCCCTCGGTGGGGACGTCTAATGAGCTGATGATGATAATACTTAAAATACCCGTGAAATCTATCACGAACCGTTAGTTGATGTAAACAGAAACGTATTACATTAATGGCTAAGCATTGTCTGGTTTTTTAACATTGCAAGTTGAACCACCAGTTTTTAAAAAGATAATGTTTGCTTTATAAGCCGTAAGTCACTGCCTTGCTTCCGATCTGATGTTCGTAAAAAAATCACTACATTAGAGGCCTTCTGGCGGTTTGAAAATTCTAACACCAGTATAATTTCTATGTACAATCATTTAGCTAATTTCTTACGTTTAACTATTATGTAAAAAAAAATCTTATTTCCTTTTGTTTCGCGGACATTTGTTTATTTAAGTAGTTATATTATAATGAAATTTTTTTTTGTCCTAGTAAGTAATGTCACCATCTCCATCAATAATGTAACGTGATATAAGTATTTTTTAGAATTATTTACTTAAAAAAAATAATATCTAAATTTTGACTTTTGCACTATCAAATAGTAACACGTAGCCGATTTTTTTCTAACATTTGTTAGTTATTAAGTATGTGTAAAAAATATGGTATCATATTTTATTATTTTGCAGCCAGTATAGGAATAGAGCTGGCCTTAATTAGATGCATTTCCGAGGCCAAAGTTTTCCTGAGGTTCAAGTTAAGGTTATTAGCTTATGCTAATGTGCAATGGCTATCCATTGCTTTTAAAAGTTTAACGTTCAGCGTTGTTAATGCTTGTTTTTTTACTTCTTTTAAACGTTTACGTTACTTAACATGAGTATAAAGACTTTATTCAAATCCAAATTTCTTTATTCAATTAGGGTCCATAAAGAACTTTTACGAATGTCAAATGAAGCTTCCATTGGTTCGGATTTTAGTTTTCTACTGAGAAGAATCTAGCAAGCAACGCTGTAGTGACTTAAAAAAAGAGTTTTGTACGGCATTATATTATTTCTAATCAAAATATTTTATATGTAGCAGATCATTTAAAGCAAAATCATGTATTTATTAATATAAAATGAAGTATTTTTAACTGCCTCCGTGGAATGGTGCCGTGATCATGATCGAGATCTGTACCAAACACGTTTATGACACTTTAAAGCGTACAACTTTGCGTTTTGCAAACATGACTGGACTCGGCAAAGTTTGCCTGGGCAAACGAGTGCTCGGTCTACGGTGCACAAGCTTTAGCCACAGGAAGCGCCTCAGTTTGACCAAAGGGGAGATGGTAGGCAGCTGTGCAATCTCCAGCACTCATTTTTATTCTACTTCACATTTAAATCCAAACCAAATTTTCAGATCATCCTTTCAGAGTCGACTCTATCTCGACCATTTTTATGATCGAGGCTATGAGCCTTAATTGAATCAAGATTTGTGTCCCAATATCCTAAAATTTTATCATAACAAATGTTTGCTTTCTAAATAGGGAATGATAAACCCTTGGTAAATCTTCAATCAGTTTTAAAAGTAAGATTCACACGCGACCAGAATATGTCCACAAATTGTTCATTCATTAAGTTTGCGGTTGCAACTAATCCTGCCCCATCCCTTCATCCCCAACCCGAGTAATCGGCCTGTGCTATGTCTCACGGTATCTCAATTAAATCACCCCTTATCGCGAATCACAAATTGCGGAAATACATTTATTCTGGAAGAAATTCTCATTTATTCACATCGATGAAAAGCAATTACACATACTGAGTGTGTAGTTGAATTTAGAGAACTAAAGTTATAGACATAGCCCGCCGGTTCGGCAAGTTGAAGTGGCTGTGGGCTGGTCATGTATGTCACAGAACCGATGGCCGTTGGAGCAAACGAGTTCTAGAGTGGAGTCGTGTCTTGGCAAGCGTAGTATAGGACGCCCTCCGGCCCGATGGACCGACGACTTGTGTAAGAACGTTGCTGGGGGCTGGATGAGAAAACCGGAGGACCGAAATATCTGGCGCAAAAAAGGGGAGACATATGTCCAGCAGTAGACTGCAATAGATTGAAGAGACTCGTCAACATTAAGATGATAAATAACTGCATTCGTTGTGTAGTGGTCTGAGCGATCCTGACGTGATTCGGGAGTCGTGAGTTCTAGCCGTATTTGGTATGCCAAGAATTTTAACAGCTTACCAAGCTGTCAACAACAAATCAACAACTTACAGATATCAGATAAACAAAACGACCTCTTTCGTTACAGGAGCAATGTTGAAACTGTTGCATATTATAAAAATTATAAAGCCTTCGTAGTCAGGTTGTGACAGTATGATTCAAAGTTTGCCTTTCTTTATAACGTCTTCTCCAAAAGAACTTTAGAGGTAGAACATTTACAATAAAAGCTTGATTTTTTACTAACTTTATTAAAAAGTATAATAGAAGCAAGGCACAATTGAAAACTTATAACTAAGTTTTCAATTGTACCTTTTTTAACTACCTAAACTTTTGTTTTGTTGTTTGCAAATACTGGCAAAAGCTTAATCATACATCAATGGTACTCGTAGTATCTGAGTAGATTTTTCAGACAAATTGAGATTAATGCACTATGTTTGTTTAATTTTGTAAACGTATGTAAAAAGTTGCGTTTATAATCATAAAACGACAGACGACTCATGCAAAACATACACGCTTCGACACCGAACGCATATTTAACGACAGATAACTTCGCACATGCAAATATTGGTAGCCGAATACGTCAGCAGTCTTTAAAATATCGCTTCGGTGAATCCTCGGTTTGGGACACCCTCCACGTAACACCCCAACCTCGGTGTGTAGTGGAGAGGGATAAAAATAAACAGTTGCCAGCCAGCATCAGTTGAACCGGGTCTGGAGGTTTATCTCGTGCATGGCGTATTGTTTGGGAATAGTTTGTTCTATTAGGACGGTTCAAGTTAAATTAGTCGGTCTGCCCCAACAGCCGCCGAGACGGCGCCTTGGTTTTGTGACTAAAGTTGCCTCTGGCAAAGCAGCTGGTTTATCGTGCACGCTGAGTCATCGTAATTCGTCATTTCGTGCCGATATTTGGTACGCCGGGAATATCGTAATCTTCATTCACTAACATTTTTAGACTGTTATTTTATGACTGTTTTACTAGGTGATATGAAGGAAATGGTATTTAGATATGGAAATTATTTAATTATTAATTACCTTATACCACGTAATTCGAAAAAGTTTTCAATTAAAAAATTATTCGTCATTATATGCAGCATATAGTGACTCTCTCTCTCTCTCTTCAACCTATTGCAGTCCACTGCATATAGTGACAACCTATTTAAAATTGCGGGCAAAGAGGGATTCAATGATGTGCACTCTATGTTCTGTTTTATGGTAGGATTTTAATTGGTAGCACCATTAAACATTTAACTTGTACCGGAATAACACATTTACCATAATTGGATTGAAAAGTGTCGTAATGAAATTCCTATGTTAAGTAAGTTAGTAGAATTGAAGCTTTCGCGGTAAGTAGTCATTATTTTCCGTTGACAATGCCTTGCGCCTATCACTCGAGACAACAGATGTTAGGCCTATACCCGGTAGTTTTATTAGCTATAATTACACGCTATATTCCGAAACACAGAAGTGCAGAACACTTATATTTCACGGCACGGTTGCGAGAATACCTACCTAGACGACTCAGTACCGAGTCTTCTTTCTAGTGACTCTCGAGACTGTTTGAATAGATAGGTCCTTATTAAAGCTAGGAGAATTGTATCAATTATACTTAAGCAGGTTTTGCGTGAGGCATAGAGCTTCATAGAAATTGAGACGATCTCAACCTGGTGAGGAGATTATGAAAAACGCTTCATCAACATTTCATAGGCTGTTAAGGTTATCGTCTTAATATTAATGTTAGGTCTTATGGTATCCATATAATAACCATTTCGTTCTTAAAATTGTTTAGATATATGGATAGGCTAATCATTCTATTTTTGATATTTTTAACAAAAACAATTTCCTGGTCTATTTTGGTTCGTGAGTTAAAATACACTTCCTGGGTTTATTTTGAAGCAAAATAATATTATCTGTGAAGAAATTTTCTATTAAGTAATGAAATGGGATATTTAATTTAAACATTTTATCAAAAATACCGTGGAATCATATTCGGATAATATTCTTCCGTTTTGTTGACTTGTGTCAGAAATATTTTAGAACACCACAAGTATCATACCCATGAAATGTTTTTGTATTTTATGGAAAACAGTTGAATGAGGGCTTGATGACGTAGCGTCTTTCACATTGGTAAACGGTTAGTTTGGCATTTATCAAATTTTTTATAAGATGTGTGACCAACAATATTTGAAATCCCTCTTTTCTTCGGAAAGTACATTAAAATGTTGGATCCCACCATGTGTAGCAAGGCCGTGTTCGCATTGTTTACCCACCATTCACAGCTTCCCGGCTTCTTTTTTACGATAGCAGTCGATCATAATTTATCAATTTGCATTGCCATCGTGGGGAGTTTTTCTATTTAAAAGTAGCTAGATTCATGTACATATCTGAGAACGTTCTCTATACAAAGGGTAATATTTATGTAAACCATGCCCTTATATCTCTAAGAGGACAGACAAATCAGCAGTTAAAGTCGCAATCGATCACATGAAACACGCAGATATTGCACTGGACTGGGGCACCTGAGGCAAAAAGAACTTGTGATTACAGTGGACCGTGGTCATAGTGTATTCAACTGTGGTTTGTTACACAAATCTCTCCAAGCAGTAAATTCATCTTCAGCTCAGTACATCCCCACCGAGGGGCACGAGGCCTACCCGTAACGGATGTATAACGGGACTTAGTATTCTGCGCGGGCCCAGTGCGTATTGGCCGACTTCACGCTCAAACCTTGAATCTCTTCGCAGGTATCCTCACGATATTTTCCTTCACCGTAAAAGCATCGGATAAATGTTCATATTATTTCGAAAATTGGAAAATACATTGGTACGTGGCGGGATTTGAACCTGCACCCTCCAGACTGGAAGGCAACAGTGGACACCATTGAGCCACTAACAACGGTTCGGTAAATTCGCTTGTGACCAATTCCGTTTTACCACATTCGAAACACTTATTCTACGGTGATTTATATTTTACTCCCCTCCTATCATCTTTACCCCTGAAGTATTGATACTACACTATATCTACCGAAGTATTATTGTATTGGGGATTCCATTGGACCATAAATAATAAGTATTTTGTGGCAAAACTTTTATAAAGCTGTATTAAGTCAGAACATCGAGGGTCCCTGTTTCGGATGACCCTCTTCGGAGTTTTGCAAATGAATTCATAACGCAAAGAGCAGTGTTCAAATTTACGAATTGCAAATTGCAATAATAGTATTACTAAAACACGTAGCACAGAATTTCTTACAATTTAAAAAATATTGATCTGGACGGCGCAGGTTCAAATCCCGCCACGTATCAATGTATTTGCGATTTTTTGAAATTACGTGTGCGTTTATCCGACGCTCTTTTTAGTGAAGGAAAGCATTGTGAGGAAACCTGCGCACGCCTACGAAGATATTCAAAGGTTGTGCGTGAATTCGGCCAGTCCACACTGGGCCCGCGTGGACGACTAATACCTCTACACCCTTTGAGGGTAGGCTCGGTGGGGACATTAATAGACATATAATTTCTAAAATTCGAAAAGACATTGGTACGTGGTCGGATTTGAACTTGCACCCTTCAGATCAGAAGGTAACGGTCCACGCCGATGAGTAAATTGATCATAATTGTTCGTATGCATTTTTCAATTTCTTTATTTTTTCACAAAGCACAATAATACTATTTGCCACATTGTATACTGGTTTGTTAGCAGTAGTTATCGTATCTGAGTTGAAAATAAAACTTAACTAATATCTAATTATAATAGAAACAAAAATAGTAATAAAAGTGTAAGCCTATTTGAAAATCGATATTAAAATAAAATAAGTAAGGTATGTAATTGTTTAAAAATACCAGTTGAATTAAAGCTATAAAGCGGCGGGCATGTTTTCCGAGAAAGCTGGTGATAGGTCAGGCAGTAAAATATTCATTTTAAAATGTAAAGGACGGCTCTTCTATTAACTTTTTTATTTATTTATAGGTGAGCCTTTGAGCATTAAGGTTGACCTGATAAAGTTGGTGGTGAGTTGTCGGTGGTTATAAAGTGGTATGGATCGGTTTGCGTTAAAGTAATTAAGAGAGACCGTTGAGAAATAAGGAGAGAGGTGTTTTCCTTTTCATGGGGTTTATTGTGAAGTTTTCATTGTGATATATCAATATTGTAATAAAGACTTCATATATATATGAACATAAAAGAGAGTAAATGCCAAAATTGCAAAAAACGGAACCCTTATAGATTCGCAAGTCTGTCTGTCTCTCTGTCCGTCCGTATGTCACACCCTTTTTCCTCCGAAACTATAAATACTACACTATTCAAACTTTGTAAGTATGTGAATTCTGTGAACCGCTATTAGGTTTGACACGAAACTTGAAAAAAAAAATTAAAATTTTTGGGGTTCCCCATACTTTGAACTGAAACTCAAAAATATTTTTTTCATCGCACTCCCCCTTATGGGGTATCAATGTGCAGAGCTTAAAAAATGATATTGAGGTTACAAGTAGCATTTTATAAAAACATGAATAATTTGCGCGAGAGAGACTTCCAAAGTTGAAAAAATTGTGTCACCCCCCTCTAATTTCTAAACTATGGGGTTGACAAAATAAAAAATATATATATGATGTACATTACCATGAAATCTAACAACGAAATTTAGTTTGAACGATTTTTAGTGTGCAGTATTTATTTTAAACGTCATAAACGGTGAACTACTATTTTCCATATTAAATCTGTAGTAGGTGCCTAATTAAATAACAAATACTTTATTCTATGTTACTTGATGCGGCGGAACCCTCCACGGGCGATTCCGACTCGCGCTTGGCCAATTTTTTATTTCTTAAGTAGCTGTAATAAGGCTTAAATGATGAACATGCTCAGGGCTGGTGTAAAAATGTATTGTATGAAAAGGATAAGTACATTTTAACCGACATCAAAAAAGGAGGAAATTACTTAATTTGATCGTATATAATATGCTTTTTTTGGTTGTTTACCGATATCTTCTTTGACGACCCATGTGTTGTAGGTAAGTGGTTGAGACCTCGGCTCTTACACCAAGGGTTCCGGGTTCGATCCACAGGCAGTGTGCATGAAACACTTGTGTATTGGTGTTTTCTATGGTTTAGTACACATATTACAGGCTTAATGCTTAGTTTCAGACTAGATAGCGCTGTGTGAATATAAATGCTGTGTTTTTGAAATGTTATTAAAGCGTCGGTATGTCATTGGTGTGGACTGTTGCCTTCCGATCTGGAGGGTACAGGTTCGAATCCCGCCATGTATGTTCGAATTTATATGTACGTTTCTCCAATGCTCAAGGTGAAGGAAAACATCGTGAGAAAACCTGCGCTACGATAAAATTAAAAGGTGGTGCGAGAAGTCGGCCAATGCGCACTAGACCCGCGTAGACAACTAAGACCTGTAAACCCGTTACGGGTAGGCTCATGCCCCGCGTTGGGACGATGAACTGATGAAGATTATTATTGTTTTCATGTTCGTGAAACCGAAATCAATGTTCTAGTATAAGTACATATTGTATGGAATAAACATTGTATTTTAGGTGCCACTATTACTTCACATCCCGCGAAATGGAACACAATTATCTAACTATTGTTACGTGTTCGATATCAGGTCATAGGAAGGTGACGGGTTGAACGTGTCATAGGATAGTATCAATACGAGTATTTTAATACTAAAATATAAAACTTGGATAAATTTTAATATGTAACGAACTACGTATATAAAAATGAATATAAAAATATAACAAGATAATTCTCGAGTTGGGCCCTACTTTACTTGGCCGGTAATAAGGAATTTAATATTAGATACGCTTATGAAGATTAGTAGCATACACCGGGGCTATAGTACTGGTGGAAGTTTTAATAAAGTTGTGAATTTTACGGTAGGTATACTTATGTTACTTCTAAGTCCGCTGGCTCATCATGATTTTAAATAAAAGTCAAAGTATATAACATCTAATAGTTATATCGTAAATTTAAATACTTCGAGTTATATTACAAACTATGTTCTAATAAAACACTATAGAAAAACTATATACATATTAACAAATAGCCTAAAAAACGTAACTAAGTATACAAAAAAGATATTTTATTCATAGTTAAGTACTTACGTATAAATAAAATATCTGGTTGAGGTCGGCATCACGTGAAAAGATGCTCAAGAAACTGGTTACGTTACCGAATGGTTGCTCGTATGAATAATCATTGAAGTTTAACTTGAAACAATGGTATTTTTTAAATTATGGTGAGGGATGCGCTCTTGAAAGAAAATGGAGATCAAGTACTACCGGTGTACGGGGATATTTTTCGCTTGGCGGATTTGAAATTAATGTTTAAAGATTTATTTCCATAAAGACTTAGTATAAGTAACTTACATGAAAATAATTATAAATAATATTAATAGTTTTTAGGTATAAAGTAGATAATTTCAATTATATATTGTGATAGTTTTAACTTAAAGTTGTTATATAATTTTTAAAAAGTTGTGCTCCCTCAAAAGTGATACTTTTGTTAGCATAGTTCGTACGTATCTTTGGCAAGACAAGTAAACTTGGGCGACGAAGATTGCGTTTGGTTATTTAGGACTTTTTGGTGAAGATTATGTTGGTGTGGATATTATTGTCTATTATTTTTCGAATCAAGATGCAAGTACTATTGGTGTAAAGTTGCTTTATGTTCATAAATTTAGTTTCCTTGAAAATTTTCTCTGTAGTTGTTCGATAGGGGTAACGAAATAGTGTCTTGATAACTTTGTTTTGTACTCTTCGTAGCTCCTGTAGCTTTGTCTTGTTTGCGGCACAAAATTAATTAAAATTATGGAAAGAGGTTTGTTGTGTGAGTTTAAATTGATACTGAAAAGAACGCGATTCACTGATATATTATTCAGTAAAATTTCTTGAAGTATGGGTTGGCAGAGTTAGATCATGTTAATTCAGGAACATGGCTCTACATGAGATCAGATATCTATTTTACATGGCAGACCGATTGTGGTCGTCATGGCAACTTAAACATGAAATGTTTTGGTGGGATCCGGCATTTACAAATGAATGACTATGTCGATGCAATTGTGCTTTCTCTTCAACCTATCGCAGTCCACTGCTGGACATAGGTCTCCCCCATATTGCGCCAGATATCCCGGTCCTTCGCTTTTCTCATCCAGCTCCCACCAGCGACCTTTCGCAAGTCGTCGGTCCAGAGGGCGTCCTATGGTATTAAAACATAATTATGCTTTAATTATGTTTTAATACCAAACATTTACAACCGCCCCTTGCAGTTGATAAAACGACTTAATCGGTAATGTACAAGTTTCTAGAAACTTCCGGAATGTTTGCGAACAAGGAGCTAAAGGTCGTTAACCCGCAATAGTTGTCGCTAGTAGTGGGGCCATACGCACTGTCCCCAGCATACGAATCCCTCCGTCGCATTGCGGGCGATTCCGTGTTTTGGAGGGTGGTAAGCTGACTTATAAATTGCTTTAATTTAATATATCGTAACTGCGAAACAGGCCCGCAGCATTGGAAACATTTTTCTCCACTCGGGGGAGTTTGGCACCCCACCATAAATAAGTTGCCGCCAAAGCTTAGAATATACGGCGTGTAACGAGATACGCTTTAAACATTTGGCGGTGAATTTCTGCCCTTTTTTGTCGTGTATTACGCAGAGACAAATGCGAGGGATAGAGGCGTAAATTTTTTTGGAATATTTTAACGTGCATGGGTCTCGACTGTGTACGTTGAGCCGTGAAAAAATTATACTTCCTAACTGCTATGACCGCTGTTTATATACAAAAATTCGGGATATTACTTGCTCCGGTAATATTATACGGTAGTGTTCGTTTAAGGGTTCCGTAGCCAAATGGCAAAATAACGGAACCCCTTAAGATTCGTCAAGTCTGTCTGTCTGTCCGTCCGTATGTCACACCCTTTATTCTTCGAAACTATAATCACTACACTGTTCAAACTTGTATTCAGTGAACCGCTATAAGGTTTTGTCAAGAAACTTAAAAAAAAATGAATGGTAGGTATGTATTGTATTTTAGATAACTTAAAATCTTGTGAGCGTCTTGACCGTCCAGTACACTTAGTAACATAAAACAAACTGTATTGGAGTAGGACTTAAATCTACCCGTGGGCTACGAGAATTTAACTGTATACTTAGTACTAGTTTAGAATGTTGGTTATCTAAGCTGCCTGATGGTAAGTGAGGAGATATCTATTAAAGCGTATTGTTATACTGACGTATCTTTCACTCTTAGATGTGCAAAAATTATGATTTGGCACGCATTGCAAAATATAATAGAAATAAATTTAATAAACCGCCCAATATAAAGCTACCAATTTTAAAAAGCTTCAAATATTCATCATCAGCTCATTAAACGTCCCCACCGAGGGGCACGAGCCTACCCGTATAGGGCGATTAGGCCTTAGTCGTCCACGCAGGCCCAGTGCGGATTGGACGACTTCACACACAACCTTCGAATCTCTTCGCAGGCGTGCATGAAGGTTTCCTCACGATGTTTTCCTTCACCGTAAGAGCGTCGGATAACGTACATATATTTTCGAAAATTCGAAAATACATTGGTACGTGTCGGGATTTGAACCTCAGCCCTCCCGGTAGGAAGGCGACAGTCAACACCACTGAGCCACCGACGCTCTAAAACGCTTCAAATATTAAGTACTCAGTATTTACTTATAATCATAATAATAATAAATTATTTATTTGGACTAATAAACAGTTTTATATATAAAGTATGAAAACCCTGGCTGCCAAACTAGTATAAACTGATTACTTGGATATCCATGTATCTTGGGACAAAAATAAATCTTCATTCACTACGAAATCGAACTTTCTCCTTATACGAGATAACACAAATTTGATTGTCTTTATTTGATAATATTAATTGGACCATGTATCGTTTTTATTTGTGCGGAACATTTCATTCACTACATTTGACTGATTTAATTTTCTGTGACCAATGGTCCCTGGATTCTTTTATCAATGTGGGGAGCTTTATAGTCTTGAAAATGACTTTCGTATCAGCCTATTGTTAACATCACTGCTTCATATTTGCATTGTGTTATGCATCATAGAATCAAACTATATTTTTCTCAAATTAAGTTACGAGCATGTGTAAAGCAAAAGTTTTCCTGTTAAGTTAGTTAATCATGAAGGGTAGGTTTCTTGTATTAGCTGCAAATTCAGAATAACTACCTTGGGTGTATCAAGGTTCCGATGAGTGTAATGTATACAAAAAATGCGTGTAAACATATCGATTTGTACAAAGCAGGGTGTTTTAAATTTATTTATTTCTTTACTGCATGCAAAGTAAATATGTATATTAAATATAGCATTTATAAGACATATCAGCGAATTCGTGCTTAACGCGATATCTTCCAGACATTGACCAACAAACAATATTTGTTATTAAGTAAGTTATTAATTATTTATATTGTGTGAAATATGTATATAAGTTGGATGTTTTACGCATAACAGTATCCATTTGGATAACCTTAACACTGAGACCAATTCAATACGATGCCGAGTTAAACATGAAAAATGGGTATTGATAGAAATATTTGCAGGCGCATCGATTTGCTTTCAGTTTTGTACCAAAGTACTATCTTATCTATGGGCTTTTTAAATCCTTTGTGGCTTGAACTTGTTTAATTTAAGATATTAATCTCGTTGAAATGCTTTGTTGCTTTTTTCATATGAATATAAAATGATATAAAAATATCACTGACATTCACACAGCTCCGCTGTGCCGCTGTAGTCCTCAACTAAGAATTTAGCCTGTAAGTTGGGTACTTAAACATCTGATAACATACTTATATATTTTTATAAGTACATACATATTTGTATTTGTCTACAAACAGACATGTTCATGCACACAAATGTTTGTACCTACTGTCCGGGGATCAAACCCACGTACTTACCCGCCGATACTTTTTAAGTTCCATTGCGAGCGAGCTATGCCTGGAGTCTCTCTTAGGGATAACATCAGAAATGATTTAATCCGTAAGAGAACTAAAGTTACCGACATAGCCCGCCGGATCAGCAAGTTGAAGTGGCAGTGGGCTGGTCACGTATGTCGCAGAACCGATGGCCGTTGGAGCAGACGAATTCTAGAGTGGAGACCGCGTCTTGGCAAGCGTAGCGTAGGACGCCCTCCGGCCCGATGGACCGACGACTTGCGAAAGGTCGCTGGTGGAAGCTGGATGATAAAAGCGGAGGACCGGGATGTCTGGCGCAAAATGGGGGAGACATATGTCCAGCAGTGGGCTGCATTAGGTTGAAGGAGAGACTTTTTAAGTGAGATTGTGCATCTAGTGAGTTTATTGTTTATCGAAGTATTGCCACGTACAATGAGATATTATAATCATTATTTTCTTACAAGTATACTTACAAAAATGTGAGTATTTAACTCAGTAAAAAATACCCATTTCCTTCAGTAGCGAGAAAATGTAACCTGAGCTCTTTGCCACTTTGCCAAGACAGAAAATAAAAGACAGCCGCTGTGAAGTCATCCGTTTGAAATGGAATCGCCTTGCAAGTACCTTTACCTTGAGGTGAGGGAAAATATATACTTAAGTATACGAAGAAATACCACATTTCCTGTGAAAACGTGACGTTTCTTGTGTGCAAGTGTCCTTTAGCTACTTAATCTTTGTACGGCGCTATGTTTACAACCTGAATAGTGTATAAACTCGGAAAAAGTCTGGCTCGCACACATTGGGTTAAATGAAGAATTCATCTGGCGTCTTAATATGAAAAAAATAATTCGCAACTTTTAGGTACCAAGTAACTGCATGACACCACACGTATTTTTTTAGGGTAATTTATATTCCCATATAAATACTATAGCAAGAAATAATATTTGGAGCTCATTAAGGTAACAAAAGCTTGTTTCTAAAAAGTTTTTTTTTACATTAGATTTCTTCGGGTTACTCTTAGTAAGACCTTTAATTTAATACCCATGTTATAGAAATGCATTAAAAAGGTTTGGTATGCCATTTTGGGTATGCCGCTATGTTGGATTTAGAATGACGTCACACTGTTTACCATGCATTGTCATCCTAACTGAACGCGCATACAAAATATAAGCTCAATCGGTTAAGAGCAAGTGCCTTAAAAATGAGTGGTAAGATACCACCCAACATACACACATTGTAATTTAAATAAAAGCTGAAAATAAAATGCAAACTGTTATTATTATTTTATAAATAGTATTCGTAATTATTTACTGAGCCATCGGTACCACCGCAGTGCTTAGTCAATTAAAAAAATATTTAATATTATATTTCATTTTTATTTTTACATTCCTGAAAGATTCTGGAAAGCATAATAGTACAACCTTTCCATAACTAGTTTATCAATGTTAATTCGGCTTCATGACTTTTCCGAGAATAGGGTCTGACTAACGTTACTAATAAATGAAGGTAAGATTGATCCATGAGGGACCCCTGCGTCGTTCATACAACATATTATTATTACTCTTTTTTATTCAAAGTATATTGGTAGTTTATAATGTAGTGGAGAAACATAAAGTCCTGAATTTACCATAAAATGTTTTAGATTGATTAAGTATGTTTTCTTGTCTGTTTTATTACCTTACATAATAATCGCTGATAAGTCGGATGTTACACAAAAAACATCTGGGACTCCCTTTTGTTCGAACATTTGAATATTGATATGTGTATTTTCTTAATCTAATGATGAAGAAAATACACATAAATTAGCTAATGTTCATTAAACGTCCTCACCTCACCAAGGGGCCTATCCGTAAAGGGTGTATAGGCCGTAGTCGTCCCTGTGGGCTCAGTGCGGATAAGCTGACTTCACGTATAATTTTTGAATTAGTTCATAGGCGTGCGTAGAGTTTCCTCGCGATGTTTTCCTTCACCCTAAGAGCTTAGGATAACGTACATATAATATCTAAAATTCGAAAAGAAATTGGTACGTGGTGGGATTTAAACCTGCGCCCTCCATACCGGAAGACAGTCCAGTCCACACCAATGAGTTTATACTATTATGCTGGTACGTATTATATGTATGTAAAAATATATTATTTTCCGCAGTCTAGTTTCTATACTACAAGTTTATAAAGCAAGATGGTGCCTGTGACTGCAAAAGCTAAGGTTTTGAAAAGTTATTTTTTCCCTACACTTATAAGTATGACGTGTCCCCTACTCTACTTTTCCCACCCACAAAGGGATTATTCGGTGAAATTGCTTTACCCGGGCCTCACACAATTTAATTAGGTAAAAATTACCTAGAAGCATTTGATTCAAAACAGTATCCAGCGGTCTTTGCTTCTACGTGCAAATTGAATCATTAAAGGACAACGTTAAGAGAAAGGAAATGTATCAATAATAAGTAATTAATGGTTATATGTGATAAATAGTTTTATGAGGTAAACAGATATATATCTGGCGCACATTTAGGGTATATCTATGTTCAGCAGTGGACGTGTTGCAGCGAAATGTTGAAGAAGGATTAGTCCTATTCTGAGTTTAGTAAAAGTTTGTATATGTGATTTGTCTATACTTGATAATAACGTTTTTACAAAACACATCATCATCATCATCATTACAACCTAAAAGTCCACTGCTGAACGAAGGCCTCCCCTAATGATTTCCACGCGGACCGATCCCTTGCAGTTGACATCCATCTGCTACCTGCCACCTTAACCAGATCATCAGACCATCTGGTTGGGGTCGGCCTACGCTTCGTTTTCCGTTACGCGGACGCCACTCGAGAACCTTTCCGCCGGCCATCGGTTCTACGCACTATGTGCCCTGCCCACTGCCACTTCAACTTGCTTATCCTGTGGGCTATGTCGGTCACTCTAGTTCTCCTACGGATATCCGTGTTCCGGATCTTATCGCGTAGGGAAACACCTAACATAGCCCTTTCCATAGCACGTTGAGCAACTTTAAGCCTATTTAAGAGGCCCTTAGTAAGCGACCACGTTTCACTTCCGTATGTAATAACCGGCAACACACACTGGTCAAGACTTCGTCTTCAGACACTGAGGTATTTTGGACGAAAAGATCTCCCTTAACTTCCCGAACGCTGCCCATCCTAATTGGATTCGACGCGAAACCTCCTGCTCGAAGTTGGACCTACCCATTTGAACTACTTGTCCCAGGTACACATATTCGTCTACAACTTCGAGTTCAGAACTTCCAACTGATATTGGTATGGGCACAACATGGATTAGACATGACTTTCGTCTTGTCCATGTTCATTTTAAGACCCACCTGTTGCGAAGCTCTGTTAAGGGTATTGAGCATAGTACTAAATCCTCCATGGATTCTGCCATGATACTATATCATCGGCAAATCGAAGATGAGTGATGTACTCGCCATTGACGTTGATGCCAAGTCCTTTCCAATCGAGCAGCTTAAACATATCTTCCAATGCTGTGAACAGTTTCGGAGATATAACGTCTCCCTGTCTCACTCCTCGGTGCAATTGGATAGGTTGTGTAAGCTCTTCATGTACTCGGACTGACATAGTGGCGCTCTCGTACAAACTTCTCAATACTTCGATATAGCGGTAATCGATATGGCACCGTTGGAGGGCTTGAAGCATAGCCCAAGTCTCGATCGAATCGAAGGCTTTCTCATAGTCCACAAACGCCAAGCATAATGGCCGATTATACTCTCCGGTCTTCTGTATAACCTGCCTGCTACAAAACACATATTTTTAAAAATTCTCACATAATCTTTAAATTAACAGAATTTGACGGCATTGAAAGTGTCCACTCAGCTTTATGGTGAGGTAAATCTTGAGCATCGCGTCGTCGCTGATACCAATGATCAACGACCAAACATATAAATAATATGAAATTTCTAGCTTCAAATATGTCAACAATAAATTGGATACATACAGTTCGGTGCCGATACGCTTTTACGTATTCAATTCACAAAAGGCATTCATGGTGTTCTCGGTTCCAAATATTGATTCAGCAAAGCATTCAATGTATTAGCATAGGGTCTTATCTAATAAGTGAATATATATATCTACAAACCTTGGATTCAATATGTATGACGTACGACATAGTCATAATTGGAATAATATATGGAAACATTAGGACCCGCAAAAACGATGAAGCGATTTTTCACTTTGGAGTTTTTATTGTAAAGTTGTAAAACACTTACAGTTTATAGGGGACAAGTCTGCGATCGAAATTGTAAAAGTTATGGAAAAATACTATCAAAGTTTCTGCAAGCCGCAGCTGGAGAGTGCCGTCATGACTTCTGCAGAAAAAGGGTAATTTTGGACGTAACTACTTTTTTAATAACGTTACTTTGATGACATTCATGTACACTCAGCAGCAATAATAAAACATGTAAAAATAATTTTAAATATAAGTTTGGTTTTTCATGTAATATAGGTACCGTGGCCTTGTCGTCTGAGCGTTAATTATTTTATTTATTAGGCATTAAAATATTTAATAAGCTACCACAAAATGTAATTGATTTACCCTTGCATAAGTTTAAGTCTTATGTAAAGTCGATTTTAATAAAAAAAGCTCTCTATAGTATTAAAGCTTATATAAATGATAAAAACTCATGGATATGTTGATCTGCACTACTTTTGTTTTTTATTTTTGGTATCCTCTATTTAAATTTATATAATACTTAACTGCTTAATAGTACTTTTGTAGATTATTATATTTTTACCAATACTTAATATGATAAAATTTTTAAATATAATGTGCTTTATATAATTAATTTGATTACAAATGTTTCTGTATTCAACACATTTTTTTTTCAAAAGCGTAACTACTGAGTTTCTTGCTGGTTTCTTCTCAGTGGAAAACTACCTCCCGAACCAGTGATAGCTTCATTTGACATTCATAAGTGTTCTATAAGGACCTAAACTGAATAAATACTTTTCATTTTCATTTTTCATAAAGATAATCATAATTTTGATTGCAAAGCTTTAAAGCACTACGTACTAACGTAGACTTAAAAGTGACAAAAATACAAGCAATTATTGTGAATTTGTTTTTGCTCCCCTTGCAGAGTTGACCTTTTTCTCTTACATTAATTCATAATTCCGTGATCGGTATTGTATAAAGTCGTTAGTTTGATGACCCATTTGGTGTTATATTTAAGACAACTACACCAAGGGTTCCGAGTTCGATCGCCGAGCAGTACAAACAAATGTGTGCATGATTAAGTCTGTTTGTATTGGTCTGGGTGCGTTTTTATGTATTATATGTACATATATATATTTCCAAAAAACTAAATACAGACTTCACGCTTAATTTGGGGCTAGATGGCGATGTGTGAATGTCAGTGGATATTTATTTATAAGTTAAGCGGTTACTTTCTTCAAGATATTTGCTTTTATTTAATTAAATACACTGCTATGTGCAAGACTTGCACATTGAAATCTAATTAAACGCATATACGAGAACTCTTGCCAAAGAGTTGGTCCTATTTAAATGCAAAGTTGTACTTTATTGTTGTAATTTTCCATTGGTTCTACTTTGTTTCTTGCATTTTAAGTAGTTGGTATGGCTCGATGTTTAATTAGATCACTTTTAGACTCGCTTAGAGAATAACAGTGTAAAAGATCACTGAAAAAAGTGATAAATACAACTAAACCGTCGCGGTTGCATATATTCAACAGACACAATCAATTTTATATTGTGTCTGGAATCCCGGCGGTTCGTAGGTTAACAAAACAAACTACCTGTTAACTACAGAATAAATGTACCTAACACATTTGTGTATTATATTTCTAACTTGAAATCAATAAAATAAGTTAGCATTTTAGTTGCGTGTGTCTATAGATGGCGACATCATTTACATCGAATGAACCGAAAATAAAATGAAAATAAAAAAACCCTAATACAAAAATCTCTTGTCGTGATCAATTATGGGTATGTTTAACAGTTGCCCTTCATCCAAAAAACTTCTTTATCTTCAAACAACAATAAGTTTACTTTGGACGTCACCTTGTCTGATTCAATTCTTTTTTGCTTTTCCATATGTTAATGGGATGTTAACGCTGTGACTACCAAGAAATGAAACACAATAGAAATTGTATTGTTTATCAGACACCGATGACTATCAGCTCGCTTAAAACACAACAATAAAGCTATGCCTATAAACTGCACACGTAGATAAAACCAATTTTCTCTTAATTAATAATCCCCAGAATATACATTTGGACGCACTAAATTAGCATTAAATTAAAAAGCACCGGTAGACGGACAGGCCACGTTCAATTTATCTTAATTACAGTTTATCTCGTTGACAAAACCAAAGCGTCATAAAGGTTATTTCAACGTTGAAATTGCAAGCATTTACTCCACCGCATTCATATTTAAACACCAACAGTATAATTATGAGCGTTAAGAATTAAAAATGAACTCACGCATCACCAGCGGATATACTTGCACTTAAAGGCGATCCAATTAAGCGAGCCAAACTTTATGAAAATGGTCTACTATTAATTCGCTGAACAGCGTACCTAAAAATTCTTCTAGTATTCAGGACAAAAAAAACTATGTTCCGGATAAAATTGTTCGGCTACCGGTGAAAAAATTTTAAAAAAGTGCTGTTAGTGCCGGCTTAACTAAACTAAATCATTTAATTTAAATCTTAAAATACGCCTTCCGGTTTGAAATATGTTCGCAGGTTGCAAATTCGTGTATTGATTTAATTCACCAACATATCTCGTAAAATGCCGAATTAGGTACACAAATGTTTGGACATCTCGCTTCAGTTGACTCACTTTGGCTCAACGGTGTTTGTCGTCTCAATAATGCGGTGCGGGTCGTAAAAATATCTGTGTAGATACAGCCTAACAAGATTGCGTAGATGGCGCTGTTGGTTTAGGCTCGTTTATCCCGTGTGCTTATAGCGTATTACTATAATCTGAGCTAACAATGACTTGGAGAATACATATGTACTTGGTCGTGAAATATATGACGTACTCTACAGAGATTTGGCCCATTAATAATAACGCGTGTTGAGAAATTTTAACAACGACTGCTTTTAATAAAAGTAGCTGTTTATGTATACCTTTTGAATTGTGTTCAGGTGATGTTGAAGCGACTTTTCTTAGGGAATTATTGCATTACGACTTCACACAACCTTCGAATCTCTTCGCAGGCGTGCATGAAGGTTTCCTCACGATGTTTTCCTTCACCGTAAGAGCGTCGGATAACGTGCGTATATTTTCGATAATTCGAAAATACATTGGTACGTTTCGGGATTTGAATCTCAGCCCTCTCGGTAGGAAGGCGACAGTCCACACCACTGAGCCACCGACGCTCCAATTATAATGGACTATTATGGATAGAATGGACTATAATGGACTAATCATATTAAACATTGGTATATAATTGAGGCCGCCAAATTGGGATCTATATCCCAATATGGCGGCCCCAGTTGCAGGATATAGTAGGTCAATACTTTTCCGACCCTATCTACGAATAGCCATTATGCTAGCAAAAGCCTACGCTTTGATAGTGATATTATCTAATGAACTAAATAACCATGCAAGCTGTTGTGATTTAAAGATAAAATTCTTTGTACCTAATCAGGAAGTTTGGCACTGCAATACCACAATAATAATAAAAATGATATTATTATTATATTATCAATATGTATTACTGTTCTGGCAGAAAAATAGGTTGAGGTCAATGGGCCAAAACAATCTTATACAGGTATGTTTAAAATATGCGTTTGCGTTACCATATTCCTCTCTTCTATTGTGTT
The DNA here is from genome assembly GCA_019425675.1 of Leucinodes orbonalis. NCBI lineage: Eukaryota > Metazoa > Arthropoda > Insecta > Lepidoptera > Crambidae > Leucinodes > Leucinodes orbonalis. Next base: position 25,700 of record PQWD01003487.1, read on the forward strand.
TTGAAATCGTCTGAGAAAAGCAAGTAATACCTGGATTAGTAACAAACAAATATCTACATAGAGCAGTTAACAATTCACGTGACCCCAACACGGGCATAGATTAAACGGTAATTACTGGTAGTACCCGACCCTGTCGGCAGGTGGCGGTTATTGCCAAAGTTTTCTTCTCGTATCGACGTTTGAGTGGGCGGTGATTCTTGTTGTTCCTAACGACAGGGGGAGCCATCATCTTTGACTTAATTCATGCCTAATGGTATCATGAAATTAGGATATATTGTTATCTCTTTTTCGAGTGAAATAACTAAGAATACTTTCTACATGTTTTCTATTGAAGTGTTGTAGGTGGAGATTGATAATACGATAAAAAACTACTTACGTAGTCATAAATGTTGTACTTCGAGATTTTCTAGTTGCACTTTGGTTAATGCAAAAAATACCGTACAGGAGTCAAATAATCAAGTGATAAAAATTTGTTATTGTTAAACAACGTAAATTCCTATAAAAAAATTGTAATCACAAAACATAAATGTCAACAATAATAAGTTATATGATTAATACCATAGTCGTATCAACTCGACATGATTAATACTATGTTATAATCTTAGATCTATTGTAATTTTCATTAAAGTATTCTATTAGGTCCAATCAATAGGTGGTAGACTCGATACTGAGTCGTCGAGGTAGATACTATCACCACAGTGCCAAATATCGTCCCGTGAAACAGAAGTGGTATGCACTTTTGTGCTTCGGTATGAGGGCACTTTAGCTAGTGAAATTAACGGGTATAAGGGACCTAACATCTGTAATGTTGTCTCGGTTGACGGGCGCAGTGCGGCATTGATGGAGGATAAAAACTGTCTATCAGTTGTAGGTCTCCTCGAATGACGCTCTGTTATAGTTAGGAGTATCACTAAGATTACCATTACCATCATTTGAGCGTTTTGACCGTCCTATACACTTATAACATTAAAAAAATCCAGCTTTAGGAAGCTCTTGAAGTCTGGGAAAGCTCGATCGATAGAGTAGAAGATGGCAGCCAAGTCACTCTCAAAAGAGCACGAGTCTTTAATGGTATTGGTAAACATCAGCCCATTATACGTCCAAATCGTGCGGCACGAGCCTAGCTACAGTGCCTTCATCCCGAAATACTAAAGTGCTTAACACTCCTGTTTCACGGGATAATATCTGGCACTTCGGTGGTACCTACCTAAACGACTCAGTATCGAGTCAAACACCTAGTAACTCTAAATTTATCTAAGTTTCACTATCATTAAAATAGTCTTAATCTTGCGCTAAAGACCGCCATTCGTCATCTTGCGTGAATCATGCTACACATAGTACAAGCTTCTCGCTCAAATTGGGACAAGATCGCGCTGTAAGTTTTTTTATCATCTATGGGCAGACATTTGACCGCCATCTCACCTGATGGTAAGTGATGATGCGGCCTAGGATGGATCATGCCTGCCTTTAAACAGCCTGTAAGTGATTTATTAAACGAACACAGAAACAGATACCAAACTTCATTTCCAAAGTCTACTATCTAAGGTTTTGGAAGCACCAACATCTTTAGAAACTTCTTGATCAGACCCTAGACGTAAAGCTGGAAAACAAGTTTTGAACAACTGTTTGTAGGTATGTTTAGAGACGCCTTGTTACATTGCTCTATTCAAGAAGTACTTCACAACATTACTCCAACTGTACAATGTTAATTGAATTATTACCCTTGAAAGTTAGCAAGTTATGTCAAAGACACCATAGCGAACTATCTTACAAAGTATCTGTACGTTATCATATTAAATGTATATAATATTTATTTATTAATGGTACACAAACAGATTAGTATCATTAGTATTACATATTGATGTTTTTAGTTATTTAGAAGTATAGACAATAAGCCATACACAGTATACACAGAAATAGAACCAAGTTTACAATTACTTACTTGAACTTAAGATTGAAAACATATAAAAGTGAGTGTGCAAAAAATACTATTGAGGTTATTATTTGGATACAGAAAAAGAAAGACGAGATTTTTTTATGAGAACACAACAGGATTGATAAAATTGCCATCAAACACGTCAATGTATGTAGTAAATCCATATTAATTCATTATTGTAAAAGTAACTATTTCTGTCTGTTTGTTACGCTTTCACGCCGAAAAGTCTGAACGGATTTCGACGAAATTTGGAATGATAATAGACGGTGACCTGGAAACGATCATAGACTACTTTTTGTCCAATTTTAACACCCGACTTCCCTATACGGGTGGTTATTCCGCAGTAAGTATTTGTCACCAACAAAATCATAGGCTACTGCAGTTTATCTATTGCTAATCCGCCACTTGTCTAAACTGGAGGATGGAAATTTGAATGAAGCATTCCCCAAATTTTAAGGTAGAAACCTAAAAATTGATATGTTGACTATTAGTTACTAACAAAAAACCTTGCAAAATATTTTTCAGTAATCGGCTGCAAAAGCCTTAAAACTCTGCACTTTTAAACTTCTAGCAGGCAATAATGATATTCTATTTTCGTAACCAGGAGTGAGGAACCGTGTCACCCAGAATTTAACGCGAGCGAAGCAGAGGGAAAAGCTAATATATGTATATTTTTAAGAGCGTAGTGATAACGGTTTTTTTTCGGCAGTCTTCGTGTCTCAGACTTCTCAATATTATTAAGAAAATAAACAACATCTTCAGTTGTTTATTTGCTTGATTATATGCGTTGATTTCAAATTGGTTCTGGAAAATATTTTTCGTTCAATATTTAGTAAAATAGATGTAATGAATATCACAACGATAGCACTCTTAACAGTGAAGCCTCAATAATATTATGCTACGGAAAATGGTTATCTTCGCAAAAACATATTTTACAGTTTGGTAGGTTACCTATTTAGGAGTTAAAATAAAATTTGAACACCTTCATCTAAACTTTGAAATGGGCTCACTAGAATCTTTACTGATGCTTACCATATTCATCTATTCTATATTATATTATTCTATTCATGCATTTTATCAAATAGTAGTAGTTTTTGGTCTACTTCAATGCTGCTCTGTTATGGTCAGGCGTATCACTTGCCATCAGGTGAGCGTCCTGACCGTACTGTTCATTTTGTAACATAAAAAAATATATTTTCATCACTTAACATAGTCTCAGGTACAAGTTAACGTTTACCTAAATTTTACTTGAAAAATTAGCTGGTAAATAGATAAACAGTTGTCTTTGCCTCATAAATTTAGTAAACCATCGTCTTATTTATTAAATTATCGTCTAATATTGATTTAATAATATGTACGTAGCTTATTCATAAAGTCGATTGCCCACTTGAACTACAGTTGATTTTGTATGCTCTCTGCATCTTAATAATGACAGTTTGGTCCTCGAAACTGATATGAGGCTTTCCTTTTCGCACTTTTAAATTTTGCACAAGAGAGACAAAGACGGGACATCTAGGATAGCACACATGTACAGTGAATGTCATCCTTAGATCTGATCAAGCGAGTGCAATTACCTATTCAAAAGCTTGAATATCCACCTCAATAGCTTGTTCAATGTATTTTCACTTTTCCTTTTTCCATGCGCTGTCAGCTTTTGAATGAGATATGAGGTAAGTTGGACGCACAAAACATGAATTGTCATTTTTTCATGCATTGTTATCAGAGTGCTGTCATGAAAGCAGTCTATTATTTCGCAGATATTTAATTAGAGTTTTGTTCTTGGACGATTTTGAGTTTGATAAAGAAGTTACAATCAAGAACGTCGATATAGATGAATTCAGGAGCAAAAAGATCCTTTGAGCGAACATTGCGATTGTTACTTAACTGGCATAATTGAAACTACGCCATCGAGCTGATGTTGCTAGGTGTCCGATTTGCGCGGGACGCCCCGATATTAAGGGGTCTAGGGATGCGTCCCTATTCTTAAAGACCTTATCAGGACGCTAAATGTCCCGATGTATCTAAAATTTGAAAAAGTTATTGCATAAGAAAAATGTATTTACGCTACGTAATTTTTACAAATTACATCATCATTAAAGCCCGTCGGTGGCTCAATGGTGTGGACTGTTGCCTTACGACTGGGAGCCCCCCCGTAGGTTCAAATCTTACCACGTACCGATGTGTTTTCGAATTTCCAAAATTATAAGGACGTTACCCGACGCACTTGCGGTGAAGGAAAAACATCGGAAGGAAACCTGCGCACGCCTGCAAAGAGATTCAAAGGTTGGCGTGAAGTCAGCCAATTCGCACTGGGGCCGCGTGGACAACTAAGGATATACACTCTATACGGTTCTCGTGCCTCTCGGGGTGGACGTTTAATGATGATGAATTGTCAAAATCATAATGGCACTCATCAGCATCACATCACTTTTTATTAATAAATGTACCGATTTGCAACCTTAAATCGCGATTTTTTTTACCTAGTGTACCGATTAAATTTGTTTTATAAATCGGACCAGGCAGCACTACATCGAGCCATTATGTCGGCACGCAAAAACATAAATAATTACGATGTTGCAGAGTAGGTACTTTTTGCTTCAGTTAGAGTGATAAGCGCGCGCTTTGGTAACTATACAGTCCGGCTGCTAGTTTTAGCTTTTCTTTTTACAAAGAAAATGCGTGCATTTTTATTTTTGTTATTTACGTTGCAGCTTAGCAAATCGGCTTTCAGAGTTTTTTAGATTACAAATTTATATTTTCAGGCCATCGAGCTCTAGCCGTCTGTAGGATTACTATTTTCAGATGACTTTTCGCTGTTGGCCACAAATTGCCTTCGCAGCTTCACCGGACAAGAGGTGGGCCACCCGTGGTTATATTACGTCGCAGCGTACGAGACGTTACGGACTCATAATCATAGAAGTCACTGGAGGACGCCATAGTTTATTCGACGTTCAGCTAATGTTATTGAAAATTGACGACCCATTTGGTGTAATGCTTAAGACGTCGGCTACTACCAAGAGTTCCGGTTTCGGTGCCCGGTCAGTACAAACATTTGCGTGCATGAACACGTCGTTTATATTGGCTTGGGTGTCTCTATGTATTATATGTATGTGTTTACAAAAAAATAATTTAATACCTATACAATAGTTTAACTTGGGGCTAGATAGCGCTGTGTGAAGGTCAATGGATATTTAAATTTATTTTTTATTAATTATCCAATTGCAAGCTTCCTTGTTTGGAAGCTAGTCCACACAAGATCGTGCAATTGGCCGTCGGAGCTGACAAATTCCGGAAAGAAAGTGTTTTACGCGTTTTAGCTCAATGACGAGCTGAAAATCATTAGCCAAGGCTTCGTTAGGAGGGTGGATTGACGTGACATTCTTGTGCCTTGCCTTCTATCCCTTTTATTATTATACCATTCTTTATAATAAATAAACGATACATATTATAATCACCTCCGTGGTCCAGTGGGCACAGCGTTCGTCTGCATGACCGAGGATCGTGGGTTTTAGTCACATAGGGAAACATCAAATTGTGCGATTTTTTCCTACATAGTTTGATTAGGACATTGCAGGCTGAATCACCTGATTGTTGAAAAAAATGATGATTTGTATGGGAGGTTTCGGCCCAATCTCTCCGTAGATATGCTGTACGGGAAAGCTTTTGCCCTGCAGTGGGCCATTATAGGCTGATGATGATGATGACAGAATAGCATATAACGGTTTAGGTAAAACCAAGTAATTCTGCAACTAAATGCCATTCATTTTGATTTGACGATCCATATAGTATAATGTTTGTGACGTCGGCTACTACACGAAGGATTCCAGGTTCGATTTCTGGGCAGTATATTGTTTGTTATTTTTACAAAAATAATGTATTTGTATGTTTATTCGTGATAATGCTTAGTTTAGGGCTAGACTACACTATGTGGATATCATTGTATATTTTATTTATTATTTATGCACACATAAACAAAGTAAATCAACAATAACAATTGAAATAAAAGTACAAAGGTACTGGTACTGCTTATTCCGAATAGAGTTATTCTGATATTTAAATAAAAACAGCAGATTGCATTCGAACATTCATATTGTATGTCTGAATAGATTTGCTCATTTAAATTAAACATTAATTGATAATAAAAAGGTGATACTAATTCAGATAACCATACAAATGGTCTTTCTTAAGTATTTTTTTCTAAAAGTAAGTCTATTTCTATTTAGTTATTATTATTTTTGTTTTATATTTTAGTTATAATATTTAATTTTTAAGGTTTTTAGTTGTTAGTATTGATTAATTATTATTATTATTTATTAAACTTAATCATCCTTTGGTGGTTACCTACATTTTGATTGATACTACTTACACTACGTATTTGATTAAGACGTCAAGATTTATTGAACCAATTACACGATCAAATTACTATTATAAAATAATTTTATTTAATTGTTCAGCTTTTGGCAAGATTTGGATATAGTAACAGATAGCTATATAGCTAGTGAAATTAGCGGGTATAAGAAACCTAACATCTGTTGTCTCGGGTGACGGGCGCAGTGCGGCGTTGATGGAGGATCATAACTGTCTGTCAGTTGTTGGTATCCTTTAATGTCGCTCTGTCATGGTCTGGTGTATTACTTACAATCAGGTGAGCGTCCAGACCGTCCTGTACACTTATAACATAAAAAAAGATAGACCCAAGCTTTATCATCATTTAGTAAAATATATTAACCGAGTCAGATTTGTAGCCGCGAACGCCGTTGTTGCGACGCATGCCCGTATTCTAGAACGAGACTCAATGTTGATCTTTACTTATATTGAGTTAGAAAGGGATAGCGCCATATACGATAAATAGTGGCATCTCTTTCCAGCTCGATTTAAGGAAAGATCAACGCTTGAGTTTCGTTCTAGAAAGTCATTATCATGCTCACTCACAAATACGCAGACAGAAACAAATGCACAGTATGCATGACGTTTTGAATAGATGATCGAAGTCCAATTAAAAAATATTTAAATTAGATAAAAAGTCTTTATTCACTCCAGAATCTTACAACATACATAAGCACCTAAAATGTCAATTTAGAAATGAAAACTTGACTTCTTAAGATAAAATATGATTAGAACCCTGTAAGGCAAAGTAAAATTATGAAATTGAAGAGGCTCTTCAATGGTTCAGCCTGTAAAAAAATGACGAGTAGCGCTTCTTTCTGAAAAAGGCAATTTGAGTTAAGTATTATTACAAAAAAATCTAATAAGGGCCTTTTATACAATCATTAATATAAGTGCTTTTGTCATTTTTTAAAATGTTGTGAAAATTCAGGTTAAGTATTTCTATTTTAATAAGTGACTTTAAAGAATGAGCCTTATAAAGTCACGAGCTGATAACATAAGTCCCTGTAGAATGCTTATTGTATTAAGGTGACCTAGCATTTTATTTGACTCGTTAGGTAAAAAGGAAGTAAATCGCTCTATTTAAATGTTCTCTGTCGCTATATTCAATTCTTGCTAAGATCACAGAAAACAATGAACAAAATAGTGTGTAAATATTTATGTACGAGTGTACTGGTCGAGTTGTCAGTTACCAAGTGGTCTAGGTTCAATCCCCGGGAAATGCAAACATGTGTGTGAATGAACATGTCTATTTGTAATGGTCTGGGTGTTAAAAATACAGTGGATATATATTTATTTGTTTTATTCATGAAGAAAGGTAGCCAAAATCAATTTTGTAAATACCCACAGACAACTAACGTTTGTGATTTTAAGATAATTATTAAGTATACATTTATTATATAAACATAGTAAATACATTTTTGATTTTAAAAAAAGATCTTTTCGAACTTACGAGTGTATATGGTGGTATGTATCACTTTCTATCAGGTTGACCGTTTGATTATTTGCCTACCTTACCCTTAAATAATATTAATAAAAAGATGTTTCTAGTCATTAGTGAGTCTGAAAGTAAAACAAAAATAGACTTGTGTATTCCATTTAATGAAACACATAAATTCGGGTTGGCACAACTACAAAGTATTAACAGTGACCATGAATATATTTTCAATCGTAGAAATATTGGGAATTCATCTAAAGAAAAAATATTACAACCCTTTATGTAGACACTTCAACGTTACCTATTGTCCAGGTGAGATGCCGAATTTTTAAGAATAACTTCACAAAATTCACCAACATTATTTTATCTGGGGCAAAGTAAGTATAGTGATGTCAAATGACTTAATTCGACTAATCATTGTCGTCATAAACCGGTCATTAAATCTCTTAATTTACTGCTAATACTGTCATATTGAGCCAATTTGACTCGAATTGTAAATGTACATACGTAGGTATATTGTAAATACGATGATAACAATATACGATTACAAAAAGCATAATTTTCTCTATATACGTATAAGTAAATCTAAGTTAATCTGTACCTATCCCTTCTATTTTTATTTATGTGAGGTAAACAGCTCGTAAATACATTATGTTTGTTTAATTAGATTGGCTTAGTACCAATGACCGCTGTCGTCCCGTGAAAATCCACTATCCCCAGTTCTAGCAGCGGAATCAGTTACCAAAATCAAATAAAAACAAACAATAGCAAAATATTATTAAACCCTTTAATCGAAACGGATTCCTGTAAAAACCTTTCACGTTTATTCTCGTATAAACAAGTACATAGCTGGTAAAATAATTTGTTTACTCAAATATTGAGCCGTACAAAGAAATGAGGAAATATTGTGATAAACTGAGATAAATATATTTTGATTTATTTGCCAAGCAAACACTTCAACAATAAATAAGGACTGAAATAGATTGTAAAAAGAGGCAGAAACGGAGTTTGGACTTTAAAATTAGGTACTATAGGTATGTTGTTTTAGTTCTCTTATTAAGCTTAAACTAATAAGTTATGGCAACGATGTTTTAGTTGTTTATTGAAAATAAAATTGGAGTGTCTTTTTGTAATATTAATATTAGTTTAGAGATCAGATAACTACGTAGAGCATATATTATGGTACATATGTATACAATATTTTTTCAAGAATTATTTCTTTCTATTTGTTCCTACCGATTAATCTCTGGAACGGCTAAAACGATTTCAGAGAGTCTTTTATTGACAGATACCTATTTCCGAATGGTGTAACTTTGTCTGAATTTATTTTATTGCAGGCGAAGGCACACCTAGTTAAAAAAAAAATCACATGTAACTTGAGGTATCTAAGTCAAAGGTATGAGACACGTGTTTTGATGTTTACTCGCCAATCCAATCAGGAATATATAGGAGGAATATTGCAATTCGAATATTCAATTCAAATACATATATCTATATGTAAATAATGTCCATTCATTATTTTTATATACGACCAGTCATTAGACTAGCTAGTAGTAATTGATAAAAATAAGGTATATCGTTGGCAAAATAATTTTCAATACTTATTCGTGAAGTGATACAATACATACATAACCGTTTCAAGGAATTATATACCTACATTTTTTTTATTGATAATATCATTGATTGTGAGAACTTTTTCAAAAAACTCTATACTTAATTGCTTATGAATACTAGTTTCAGTCTGAACATCTAAGTCAAATATAGCCATATCAAATCGCCATTAGTCTTTATCGAATTTTAATAGAGTAATCAAAACACTGACCCAAATGGTACTGACTATTATATGTCCAGCCGTTTTATATACCCATAGCGAATTGTAATCGTAAAGAAAATTTATTTGGAATATAACCAACCAAGTGATATGTGTTTATTACTTGGTTGAATTCCAAATACCTTTTCATGCGCGTATAGGTATCTGTTGCTTTATAGTTTAGGTGAGTAAGTAATAAAAATATTTCAAAATACAAACAAATTACCTACTTTAATAAACGTGATTCTTGGATGTTCAATTATGTCTAATGATTTAATCATTAGACATAAAAATTTTTGAGGGATTCTAGATAATAATAAATATATACAGCGCCATCTAGCACCAAATTAAGCGTGAAGCCTGTATTATGGGTACTAAACAACGGATAAACATACGTTTATATTTTTTTTGTAAATATATACATATTTTACATAGAAAACACCCAAACCATTAAAAACAGACATGTTCATGCACACAAATGTTTGCACTGCCCGGGGATCGAACCTTCCGGGTTCCCCCCAAGAACACTGCATGTCTCATTTTTTTACACAGAACAAAGCTACATTATCAGTATGATTATTTTGGCATGAAAAATAAGATAAATTGGGATGTGACATACTAGTACTCATGGCTTAATAAAGAATTTATTTTTATTTCTATAACACGAGCCTGAATCAACATTCTTTAAAATAAATTGCTATAACTAAAAAATATACATAAAAAGAAGACCCTTTAGGCAAAGTTTCAGAGACACGATAGAACGCCTGCCTTTGAGTTGCTAGACAAATTATTTGAGCGCAGCTAGCTGCCAGATCTTCGGTCTCTGTGTTGGTAGACGAATTTTAGCCAACTAGCTAGGACCCAACGGTCCAAGGCTCATGACACCGTGGAAGCAATCATATTCAAAGCCTAGACCCCTGATTTTGTACGTATGCTTTAGCTTTTAAAGCCGCTTCACAGACCACAGGTATGTTGTTAGTTCGAAGTAGATGGAAAGGGGTCAGCATGTCTGAATAGGTTTCATTCCATACCGGCACGTAGGCCATCTTTCATGGAATTAAACTCATAACGTCCTGTATCTCTGCCCTCGTCGCTTGCAATAGGTACCAGTCAGCTCAAAATAGACTGAGCTGTTATGTACTTATCGTACTCTTTAGCACAAAATTTAGTTTTTGAAATACCTTATGTCGACCACAGTTTCGTATAAGTTGAATAAAACTCGTTTATTTTTCAATGCGCATGTCAATTTTCTTGGCATATGACATGTGTATAAATGGTTTGCACGGTTTAGTAGATACAAATGCGTTATGAAAAGATGTACTGAAGTATAGACTTTTATGTCGTCAAATTGCTCTAGCCAGCTCTTACAAGCTGAAGTTAAAAATATTTATTTATTTATTTCATAGGAAGGCCAACAGCAACGAAACACAAAAAATATACACATATAACAACAAGAAGCCAATAAAACAATGTTCATGCACACAAATGTTTGCACTGCCCGGGGATCGAACCTTCCGGGTTCCCCCCAAGAACACTGCATGTCTCATTTTTTTACACGAACAAAGCTACATTATCAGTATGATTATTTTGGCATGAAAAATAAGATGTGACATACTAGTACTCATGGCTTAATAAAGAATTTATTTTTATTTCTATAACACGAGCCTGAATCAACATTCTTTAAAATAAATTGCTATAACTAAAAAATATACATAAAAAGAAGACCCTTTAGGCAAAGTTTCAGAGACACGATCAGAACGCCTGCCTTTGAGTTGCTAGACAAATTTATTTGAGCGAGCTAGCTGCCAGATCTTCGGTCTCTTGTGTTGTAGACGAATTTAGCCAACTAGCTAGGACCCAACGGTCCAAGGCTCATGACACCGATTGGGAAGCAATCATATTCAAAGCCTAGACCCCTGTATTTGTACGTATGCTTTAGCTTTTAAAGCCGCTTCACAGACCACAGGTATGTTGTTAGTTCGAAGTAGATGGAAAGGGGTCAGCATGTCTGAATAGGTTTCATTCCATACCGGCACCAGGCCCATCTTTCATGGAATTAAACTCATAACGTCCTGTATCTTGCCCTCGTCGCTTGCAATAGGTACCAGTCAGCTCAAATAGACTGAGCATGTTATGACTTATCGTACTCTTTAGCACAAAATTTAGTTTTGAAATTACCTTTATGTCGACCACAGTTTCGTATAAGTTGAATAAAACTCGTTTATTTTTCAATGCGCATGTCAGATTTTCTTGGCATATGACATGTGTATAAATGGGTTGCACGGTTTATGCTAGATACAAATGCGTTATTGAAAAGATGTACTGAAGTATAGACTTTTATGTCGTCAAATTGCTCTAGCCAGCTCTTACAAGCTGAAGTTAAAAAATGATTATTTATTTATTTCATAGGAAGGCCAACAGCAACGAAACACAAAAAATATACACATATAACAACAAGAAGCCAATAAAAGGTCCTTACAAATAAAAATTTTATAAAAAAAGAACATCCGAATGCGTAATAAAATTAAACAGATAAGGCAACACAAAACCAACACAATGAAATTACTTACATTTAGGTACTTTTAAAACATTTTCCTGCTCATAGCACTCCTCGCCGAAGCCACACTGATACTAAAAAAATAACATTAAATTAATTGAATTTATCACCAACGCGCCACACATATTCGTTTTGCCTATAGTTAGTACGGACTGGTGGAGGAAAAGAAGGTAGCTGATTTTCATAGACGTATTTCAAGAACATAAATGGTGGTAACGGTGGGCTTAGGTAACAATTGTAAACTAAGAAAAAATATGTCTGTTCTATAATTAAGCAATGTAAAACATTTTTATACGAGTATGTTTCGATGATGAAAAAGCAATTGGAAATGTCTTCATTGAGTATGACCAACTTTAATAAAGCGCGTTGGTTCTATGCGTTCGACACCGAGGAATACAGAGACTTTGTGTTTTCTTGAACTGCAAGGCACAGGGCATCATGAGTTAACCGAGAGACGAGAAAAGCTTAACGTTGAAGCTTTTCTCGTCATGCAATAATACGTCTATTAATTACTTTTATTTGGTCACAATTTAGACATTGTTGTCGGTTTGCTTCAGTTTTATGAACCCGCAGAGCACGTGTTGTTTGTCTAGCGCTCTCCAGCCTTTCTCGATCGAAATTCGTTTCTCATTGACGTGTGATACTGCTCACACTTTCACGTAGCTGATAAAAGCACTGGATTCTTTCAATAACTGATATTTTGGTGTATGTTCCGTTTTATATTCATATGCTTGTAGCAAAAACGGTTATTACAATATGACACACCATTCATATTTATAGGTTCTATCAAATATAAAAAATCAAGTAGTAATGCTGTACATGCATGAGGTTCGAGTACCAGCCCTAAGTTGTTGACACTACGCAAGTATCTATTAGAATTATAGCCAAATAATATTTTTTTACATCTTTTATATTTATTTTATTCCTGTCATAATACAATAGTTTATTTGGGCTCATTATTTTTGATATACTCGGTATTGTACATTATATACTAACACACTTATGTTATTATTACTTCTATGTTCTAATATTCGTTTTGGAATTGCAGATATATTTATTTAGAGTAGGAATTAATTATCAAATCGAAAGAATGTAGTGTATAAGTACCTAGTAAATACAATAAGTCTTCCGGTCAGACATTCATTTCGAGGAAAAAGTGTAATGAAGAGAGCGCAGAATGTACGCACACAATCATGTTTATTAAATCTACTTACCCATATAATTAGAAACCAGACACTCAGACAAACACATTCAAATAAAAAAATATATATTTAAAAACATTTATTATTCACGCAAACAACTGTCATTAGCTATTTATTTTTTATTTACATACCCAATTTTTAGATTATATATTTACACGTTCATTAGAAATTTGTTTATTGTCTAGTGATAATCTAGACTAACAGACGGTAAAATTAAATTTTATTTTTAACTAGCTTTATATATTCGGAGAGAAGTGCCCACTTTGCGGGTTGATATATTTTTTTGCATTATCTACAATGTAGAAAACATACTATTATTCGTAATTATTGTAGCTACCTAAGAGCTAAGAAATGAATTATCTTAAAACTGTTGCAAGGAGCAATGTTATTAGTGAGAATGCTCTTGTCATAGCGGTGGTGGGCAGGATCCTCGTTGCCACATCTGAAAAGAAAAAACATAGTTTATTATTTGCATTCAAACGGTTTGATACTATAGTGCTAATTATGGGAACGTCATTTTTAGGGTCGGTTAGTGGGATAACTGATGGTACGTACTAGTGATACGTCTGCTCATGACAGATGCAGTGTTGGAGAAAATAAATAACAGTAAGCTTTCATTATTTTCCATCAACACTGCTCTGTGCTTTTCATCCGAGACTACACATGTTAGGTCTCTTATACCCGGTAATTTTCCTAGCTATAGTGCCTTCGTCCCGGAACACATAAGCGCAAAACACTCTTATTTCACGGAATGATGTCTGGCACTGTGGAGGTACATATCTAGACGACTCTGTACCGAGTCTACCACCTAGAATATGTGTTAAATGCTGAATAAAATCAATGGCATTATACTCACTGATTACAATAAAATTTTCACCACCCTAATTCACCTTTAATTACTTTTTTGTTTCGTACCCACCCTTCGCTATCATGTCATCATCATCATTACAGTCTAGAATGACCACTGCTAAACAAAGGCCTCCCTCAAAGATTTCCACGCGGACCGGTCCTTAAAGTTGACATCCATCTGTTAACCGCACCCTTAACCAGGTCATCAGTACATCTGATTAGGGGTCATCTGTCATGTAGAAGAATCTAAGTTCAGCTGTGAACTGTCACTGAATTTTAAAGTAAAGTATCGTATGCTCGTAGTCACCTACCAGTACGAGTAGAGTATATAATTAATAAAAGTAATATATACTTGCACGATTATAACAACAGTGTGAAGAAAAGATCTAAAAAAAAGAATCATGTTAATTCTAAAGAAGATGAAGAGTTCATTTAAGTTACTAGAGTAGGCATTAATACAATTTTTGTACCTTGTGATTAGCCATATAAGCTTTTCTTGCCCTATTTTAACATCCTTGTCAAGAGTGGGACGATTACTGATATACTGAGCTTATACTCGTATATTCCAAAATGTAACTTTTTATTACTATGGAAACTGGATTTCTATGCCTGCTTCCCGAAAAATACAATTTCGTTGTCTTCAAATAGGTACTTTCGAGATCAGCGCGCTTCATCTTAGTCAATGTTTAACACCTTTAAAGATGTGTTCACCTCCTCAATGTAAAAAGAAAATATCACACCTCATCTTCTGTAGCGCCAAAACGTTACATTTGAATTTTCCCGCGGACGACCTTATTAACAGAGTCCCCCTGGATTTTCATTTAGCTGACGTTCCATTTGGAATTAGACAAAGGTAATGGGATTAAACGAAAAGGGATTAATCCATAAAACAACAGGTCGGAATAAGGTAAATTGCACGCATCCTATTAATAATATAACAAAAATACAAAATAATCTTTCACCGCCTTTATTTTGGTGATGAGGGTTCAAGACATTGAATCGGGTTTTGCGTCCCAAAGTTATAAGAACAACTTCTTTTGATTTATAATTATATCTAGGAGTTTAATTATTCATGTGGAAGACGTAAGCTGCGGCATGAATGGCTCGACTTGGGTTCCTATCACGTCTCTATAGGACACCGGCGAGAACCAATGCGAGCGATATCTTTCGTCGAGTGTGTGAGATAACCGGAGACCGGCTCTTTTTAATTCTTCAACGCTACAAACTTATGAGTTGATTAAATTAATAATTTCATTGCTTTAAAAAAGTATAATATATTTAAATTTAAGTACACTACTGAGCTAAATTCTTTAGGGAAAAATAATTATCAGAAATTTGTGATATATAAAAATCACAGTGAACCTTTTTACTTTATTTGCTCCTCATCACCATCGTATCAGCCACATAATGTCCCCTGCTGAACATAGGCCTCCCCGAATAATTGTAACTAAGGTTGACAAGTCAGCTTATTTTATCCATCCTAATATTATAAATGCGAAAGTATATCGATTTGTTACTGTGTTTGTCTTTCACAGCAAAACGGAAAGACAAAGTGACCTAAAAATCAAGACGAGATAGTTGAAGGGGTGGACACTGACATAAGCTAATTTTTATCTTAGTGTAGCTTTTTATCTCACTTCCTTAGTTTTAAGGGTAGGAAGCCAAAATCGTGGGAAAGGGAACTACAGCAACGTAAAATATTTTCTGTTTTCTTAACCGGAAAGGGGAACCGCGTTTTCCCGAATTTAATGCGAGCAAAGTCGCGGGTTCTTTTTTCTATTATAATATGCTATGCTGTCTACTATCTTATATATATATATATAATATATATATAATATATATATATATATATAATATTTATATATATATATTTCACTTTAGAATTACCATTATTNCGTCATCGAGAAGAAAAGACGCGACCGCATCAACACCTCGCTGACTGAACTCAAGCGGCTCGTGCCGGCTGCCTGCGAGAAACAAGGCAGTGCCAAGTTAGAGAAGGCGGAGATACTGCAGCTTACTGTGGACCACCTTAAGATGATCCATGCTAAAGGTAAACTTGTTTTTCTAGTTCTTTGTAGTAGACCAAAGTTATTCTATAGCAGTATGTGATGGAACTAATCCTCATATGATTCATTTTGAGTATGATTATTTATATTTCTGTATTCTTTGTTTTCTGTAGACTTTATGATTCGCTCGTAACTGTTAGCATGTCATTGGGTAATTTTACCACTTCGTAACGGATACGTAACGGTTTGTAAGTGCCCTATTAAACTATTGGATTCCGCAAAAAAACTAAAAAACATAAAATATCCGCTACGGATATCGTAGCGTTTCCTGTCCTTACAATATGTTTTTTGGCACTGTTACTTTTATGCCAATGCACTTTCATTTGAACGAGTTTTTTGAATGTTGTAGCAGACTAAGAAGTTAAAAACTATAAAATTATATTCTACATAACATTTCTATTCTATGTATGGCTCTATATATTATAATTTATTAAGAGCCTTTTTCGCTCTCAGATTTTGTTTATTTCCGTTATTATAAGACTTTTTAAATCGTGTAAAAGTGAGAGGGAGTGCTTTTTTAAATTGATTTGATTTCCGGACAAAGTTTAGCAAATGTTGACTCTGAAAGGTCCATCCATCCAGTTCTTATAAGTTTTTTAATTTAAACTTAATGTAGATAGGGAACTTAGCGCCGGTATCATAAATTAAAATTTCTTCTCTTTCATCAGGTGAATTGTCTTCTCGTTTAAATGCCTATGAAAAAAATGTAAAACATTTCCGTCGATTGTGTCGCACGTAACTTAAACTTTTGATCACATGCATTCAATCAATCAATTGTAGTTGTCGGATGTATCCTGTCGACAGTTAAAGGGTTAACTAAAGTTAAACACACTAAAAGCATTGCGTAGTAATTAAACATAGAAACGTATATGTGATACGGTGACAGGTCCCATCGAGGCTAGCATGCGGGCGCGGTGTCCTAAATTCGATTCCCACGGCCGCTTCCGCGTCCGCGACAGGTGGACGGCCGTTTTTATGCAGAATGCAAGGTTCAGAAGGGCTTTCGGGACATGTTTAGAAACGTATTAAGGAACCAGGAAATGTTCCGAGTTTTTTAAAGCAATCGTGGGTCTTATAATCTGTGTAAATCCTTCTTTTCTAGTTTGAAGTTAGAAAATAAATATTGTGGATACTTATATGGTAGCATTTTATTTATACCTAATACTTTGTTTGGACATATTTTAAATCAGTTTTTCGATTTTTGAATTGTAATCGAAGATAAACTGCCATTTGTTTTCTAAAATAAAAAAATATATTTAAGATTTTTATTTTTATTTGCCTTTCAAAAAGTTAAATTTCTAATTTATTAACAGCACTATTCAGTTCCACTAAGAGTTCCGATTTCACTTTATTAAATAATATTTTTTGTACCTATTACTTCCGCTTCCGTACATTAAAAAAAGTTGCGGTTTCACATTCCACTTGCGGTTTTTGAACGGATCGAGGAGCGCCGTAATAATTTCCGAAACCACTCGGTAACGGCAACCAATTATAACCATCAAGTTGTATTGTAGTCAACAATAATGTATTACACAGGACATCCGATTAATTGAACCATTGAACCAAGTTTTTGAATGTCATTCGAACTTAAGGGGTGACATTTATGAACCTTTAATTTACTTGGAGAATATCAAGTCAACAGACTGTCAAAAGACTTTGCTGATGGTCGCTGCAGTCTTCATATCTTCAACAGGCCAGTAGATCAGTGAAGCTGTAAAGGCCATCTGCGGCCAACAACAGCAGTCAGTAAAAAAGGTGCGTCCTTTGATGGCCTTTAAAATGTTTGTAGAACTCATTAGACCTTAGAATTGATGGCGAGTTCTTATTGAGATATTCAGTTCCTTAGATAATTTTACGTATAAAATATTGATAGGTATTGTTAAAAAAACACGTTTACTTTCATAACCAAAAAAATATTCAAAACAAAATTTAAGCTTAAAAAGGTGCATCTGTTCGTAACCAAGGTTAAAGTAAAACCGAGATTATCATAGAAAAACCAAATATTCAATAAAAAGAACCGCAAAAACAACCCTTACGCGTCCGAGCCGACGGGGATCGCTTACAGTGCAGGTAAGCGCCTGGACATCTGGTGCAATAAAAAAACGGTTCTCTGACCGAGTGACTTGCAACACTTCCTATAATATGATTATTTTCGTACCAGGTGCCTTTTTGTTTGAAGTAATTTAATTTAATGTTTAATATTTAGTATACAAAATACGGTATATTTCAAAGTGGTCTGATAGTACTAATTTATTAAAAGTAGTGCTTATATTTATCAGTATGTAAACATAACCGTAAAAAATATATTTTGAATTGTATTGCCATAATTACTGCCATAAAGTTTTAATGTACTCAACCAATTGCTAATCTAACCTTCTTTTTATATCATTTATTTGGGCAAATTAATGAGGTTAGATTATTTAAAAAAAAAAAAAATTGGGATATAATATCTTGATTTTGTCAACGATGTAAAAAACGACTATCCACGCGTTAGCTCTCAACTCGTTGAGTAAAGTAAACAGCTGATTAATCTTTCGATTGTATTACAAATCATACTAATCATAGGTACAGTCTAAAACAAACCTGGAGTACCGTATCGAGTCAATCAATCAGCAAACCGAGATATCAACTATCAGTAGGTAGTGTTTGTGCAGGCGTGGGAAAGCCAACAGAGGGCCGGTCCCACTGAGGGTGCCCTCTGGCGATTAGCGAATTAATACCCGCAATTGCACCCTCGCATATAAAACATGAATTTGGGAAGTGTGGGAATCGGGTGTCACTTATTTGCGACGGCTTTTTGATTTTATGGGAGTTGAACTTAAAGCTGCATTTTTGTACTGGTTTTAATTAACCTTTTAACCGATCGGATTCCAGACAAAACAGAGTATTGGAAATATCCGACTGCGATGTTTAAAGGGTTAATGTCTTAAACAATAATAATTTTCTTTAAGACATTTGTTGAAAACACTTCGATATTTTTTTGCAATTTCTCTCTGATACTTCAGAGTCTTTATTTTAAATTACTTACTACAAGATTAAATCCTTTTAATCTTAAAACATCAAACGGTTCAAACAGCTATGATTCACGCATTCATATAAATTTTAAACGATCATAAAAAGCTCCTGCACATTCTAACCCAAAATCTTTTGACCCACATTGCATATCCCGCTCGCTGCATACGTACAAAACGGAAACGCCTCGGCCTAGTGAAGGGTTGTCACACCTGCATTAGAAAAAAACACAAATAACCATAGAAAAAGAACAACTTAATAACTACGGAAGGAAGACGAAGGGTTAGGACGTCTCTTACAGGACTCGCGCTCATTTAAGTGGGTTATTGAATTAAAAATACCTGGTGAACAAAGATTGACATTTGCTTGATAAAAAGCCTTGTATTATGTTCCAATTTATTGTGATAGACAATGTATATTTATGTATTAATCAAGCAGATTATGATGTACACAAAAAAAGAACAAATTTAACAAAATTATTTGTAAAATGAAAGACATTTTTGACATTTACACAGGAATATCGCTCTAAATCAAACGGCAATCATTGTTTTTCTTTAAAGGATTTCGAATAATTCCGGCTCACTGTCTATATTTAGACTTGAATGAAGTAAAAGCTTGGAGAATTTGCCACAATAAACAAATCGCGCTGTCATTAATCGAGAGTGCTCGAAGAATATTTCCTCACCCCTACCCCTCCGGTCTCGACCAGTAAACTTGTAGGGGATAGCGGATCTTGACGTTTAAGTTTTTCCACCCGTCATCAGATTGGGGTGCCGTTTCTATATCCGTCCCTTACATACGCTTCTGAATTCTACGACTCTCTCTGTCCACAACTTGTTGCGTAACGAGGGGTTGTCATGAATGGAGCCAAGCTTTGTTTCTTAACTTGGCAGACATCTGGACCACGTGAATGGGCATTTGCATAACAAACGTGTCTGACGACTGACGAACCATTTGGTGCAATGGTTGAGACGTCGGCTATTACACTAAGGGTTCCGGGTTCGATCCCCGGGCAGTACAAACATTTGTGTGCATAAACATGTCTGTTTGTATTGGTCTGGGTTTTCTATGTATAATATGTATGTAATATTAAATGATTGTTTAACTTTAAATAACATTTATTAATAGATTAAACCTTTGTCTTACAATATGAGTGTTTCCCGCGCGCAATGCTAATGTCAAGAGAGGATATATTAGTGACGTGACATCACTCTTCAATTGATTAGGGATGGGTAGCGTTGGTCGTTTATTTTCCGTCTAATAGTAATTATGTTTTTACAAAAAAAATTATATAGGTATGTTTCTCCGTTGTTTGGTACCCATATTACTACTGCTACTGTTCAGTTTGGAGCTAGATGCCGCTGCTTGAATGTCAATGGATATTTATTGATTATTATTTGTTACAGGCCTCGACACGTTCGCGTACGACCCGCAGCGGTATGCAATGGACTACCACAACATTGGGTTCAGGGAGTGCGCGGCCGAGGTCGCGAGGTACCTCGTGAGCTGCGAAGGCTTAGACATCCAGGACCCGTTGAGGCTGCGGCTCATGAGTCATCTGCAGTGCTTCGCCGCGCAGAGGGAGTTGGCGGCGAAGTCGACGAACTGGGGGTACCCTCAGTACCCGTCGACGCCTGTACCGCCCCAACCACAGCACACGGGCTACGCGGAGCTCGGACATAGGCAGGAGACCCCGACGTCGACGGCAACCTCTGTAGCTGCCCCAACAGCCATCGCTGCCCCCCTTTCGGCAGCACCAAACTATCCTCACTACCCCCAGCCCCCCCGGGACCCCCCGTGCCCACAGGCCCCCACCCCGCCCCGCCAGCTCCACACTACCCCACCCCGTACCCTCACCACCCCCCACACCACCAGTACTCCCAGAATAGTTCGAAACCGTACCGACCTTGGGGTGCTGAGCTAGCGTATTAAGATTGATTTGAATATATTTTTGTGAGATCATTGGCAAAGGTTATTTATGAGAGAATCAAGACTGTATAACAAACAAATATGTATGACGACTCATCTGGTGTAATGGTTGCCACGTTGGCTACTACACCAAGGGTTCTAAGTTCGATCTCCGGGCAGTACAGACAGTGAGCATCAACATGTCTGTTTGTATTGGTCTGGGTATTTTCTATGTACACATATTGTATTTTTTTACAAAAAAACAATTATACAAGTAGTTTTATACGTCATTTTGTATCCATATTACAGTCTAATGCTTCATCATCATCATCAGCTCATTAAACGTCCCCACCGAGGGGCACGAGCCTACCCGTATAGGGTGATTAGGCCTTAGTCGTCCACGCGGGCCCAGTGCGGATTGGACGACTTCACACACAACCTTTGAATCTCTTCGCAGGCGTGCATGAAGGTTTCCTCACGATGTTTTCCTTCACCGTAAGAGCGTCGGATAACGTACATATATTTTCGAAAATTCGAAAACACATTGGTACGTGTCGGGATTTGAACCTCAGTCCTCCCGGTAGGAAGGCGACAGTCCGCACCATTGAGCCACCGACGCTCCCAGTCTAATGCTTAATTAGGCGCTATTTAACGTTGTGTGAATGTGAGTGGATATTTATCTTTTCGATAAGGAAAAATCACAAACCCTCCAATTTTACTAATATTGTTGCAAAATTGCCAAATTCTAAGCATTTTTATATCATAAATAACCTTTAAAATGGTTTCACGCTGTTGCGTTCGATCTCAGAGTTTAAGAGAATATTAAAAATTACTATTTTGGAAATCGTGTTACAATTTTGATAAGTCTACTCAGATGCCACTTGAGTTGTGTGATAGCAATATAGTATATTGTATAAGTTTATTGCGAATAGTCACTAGGAAACTAAGAGGACCAAAAAATAAGCTTTAAAGTGTGTAAATATTAGTGAGTAAGTTCGAAGTTGATTGCTCAAAGTTAGAGGATTACACGTTAGTGATCTGAATCGAAATGTGGTTGTGAATGTTTATCTGAAAGTAATTTTTACTCAATACTTAACCTGAGGAAAGTATTGAAATCATCGTTCCTGATACGAATAATCGGATTTATTATGAGGAATATAAATTAATGTAGAGAGAAAAAAAATCCTTAAAAACTAAAAATGTCAATGTCCCAAATCTCTTTCCGAACGACAACGTAACATGCCTAAAAGGCTGGCTGCATTTCCACGCTGAATTGCCAAACTGATATGCTGACCCAGAAATGCGCCAGCCTAGTGGGTGCTTGTACAGTCATTCGATTTTTTTACAAAATCACTGTACAACCCGTGAGCTCTTGATCCCCATGGTCTAAGAGGCTACGAATAATAAACATTTTGATATGTACTTATAAATGGGCATTAATATTTGTTTAATATTTCCTTGGTATCATAAAATTTATGCTATCTTTTACACAATGTTTGCTTGATTGAAATTCACAATATACGATTTATGTACCTTTGTAAATTATTTGTAAATATTTGTGCACAAAATACTATTGACAAATGATTAAATTATTTTATTACAAATTTTCAAGTTATTTTATTTAAATTGTCGATTACTAAAGAAGTATGTGCTTATTATTATTTTTTTAATTATGAATACAGACCTTAATTTAAATATCGTAAATTTCAAAAACACAAATGTTATTTTTAAATATAAGTATTTATTTAAAATGACGCTCTTTGTACAATAAAATATAACCTTGCATTTAAAACATAAATGATAAAAAAATACTAATTTAAAATACAGTAATTTGATACTGTTGCAACCACCTGTGAAAGGGTAGATACAGGGTAACGTGTTTACCATTTGCTCCGAATAAATTAGCGATTACCATCGCACAGGTGTCACTCGAGTCGCAATTAAAAATGACCATACGGGGTAAACGGCAAACGAGGGTCCGTGAATTCAAATAGTTCATGGCCGTGCCACTTCAATGCGCTATGGGATATCGCCACCCCTGGGTTTCCCACGCGTTCTGTCTCCCTCGCGCGTAGTAAAACATTATGTCTGTCCTGCTCGTACTTCCGTAGGAAGCGCCGGCGCAACGCGGGGTGCAAAAACTCCGTGTTTTTGTGTACGCGTGTGTGTGTCGGGTGTCGAGTGTGCCGTGTGTCGGTATTTGAGTAACAGTTAGGAAGTGAGCCGCCCCCTTATTAAAACGTGGCTATCTGAAATATACAGGATTTGAGTTAGGTTTTTTTTGTACACCAGATATTAACTATCATAATCCCATGCACTGTTTATGCATTACAACCGATATAGTGTGTTTAGGAAGCACTAACTGCAGATTCCGGTGTCAATGTCCATGCAGTAGATTTTTGTGTTTGTTAATATTGTTATACTGGATAGTTTATATCACTCATTCATCATCACCAGGCTATAACAGCCCACTGCAGGGCAGGGCACAGACCTCTGTTCACAGCATACCTATGCTATGTAGCTGAGAAAAAACGGGTAAAGAGACTTCAGTCCTTCCGGCATTGGAATTCACGACCGTGGCGGTGCATTATAAAAAATATATTTTCAATTAAATATGGGTTGAGGCAGGTTCACGACGGCGCCCGCGCGCTTAATAAAGTAGTACGAGCAATAATAAAGTTAAGGCAATGTGATATTTTATTTATTTATCACTTATTTTATAAAACTTTTATGTTAAATCTATATAGTATTTCCTATAAAAACATTCCATAATGTATCAATACAATAATAGGTCGAATGGATGCCAGTGAATCAAAATTCAACCTGCATATTTGATCGGTTATTTAATACGAAGGGCAATGCGAATTGGATTGTGAAATAACTAATTTTGACAATACTTTCCGCTCGTGTAAACTGACGTCATCAAAGTCAGAAGAGGTTTCATCAAAAACGCTTTGACGTCACAAGTCCTGCGACCTTAAACTTGTTGACACAATTTCAATATACTCTAAAAATAAATAAGAGGAAAGTGTAAGAAAAGGTTAATTGGTAAACGAATTGACCCATTAAAATGATGGAAACAAAACAGTACGGATGGAATGTAAAAGATTTCTTGCGTTTTAACCTTTCGCTGTCCACACCTGGTCAACTCCCATATCAGAAGGGGTCGAAGAAGATGGGAGAAAGAGCTTGTACTTAAAATTTATAATCTTTAAAGGGAAATGATTCTGTACTTCGGAACTTTTTAAAGAAATAAATATAATGACTATAGCATCACAATATATTTATGAAAATTTAATTTACGTCCGTAAATACTATCATACCTTTAAAAAAATTGTGACTCACACAATTTTAATACTAGGAATAGAAACAAACTTGCTGTTCCAGACTTGAGACTACATAAAGTAGGTAAATCTTTTATAGGAAGATGTATAAAGTTTTTCAATAGGGTACCGCAAAATATTGTCGAGTTACCTTTACACATGTTTAAAGCTAGAATAAAAAAACACCTTTATAAAAAAGGGTACTACACTATTGACGAATATTTATGTGATAAAAATCCGTGGTCTTAAACTGCGCAGCTATTTCAGTGTTTATGATATATAGTTACATTAAGGAAAATGAAAATGTTTTTAAAAAAGGCTACACTGTTGAGTTTTCTTGAGTGCTTCTTTCTCAACAGGCCAAACCACTGAAGCGCTTTTTTTTTCAAAGCATCAAAACCCATATTTTTAGTTTAGTATTTTAATCGTTATTTATTATATTTTTGTATATTTTTTGACGTTCATAAGTGCTTTTTGTAAGCCTAATTTGAAATAAATGTTTTTGACTTTGACTTTGGAAGCACTTTAAGCCGTCGGTCCCGGCTACAACCTAAGAATGGTAGTCATTAACACCCACCAATCCCCGTTGGGCCCGCGTGCCCGCCATACAGCCCGATCTCCCCATAGCAATACTGTGTGGGAAGGCCTGTGCCCTGCAGTCGGCCGTTATAGGCATATGATAATGAATAATTATAACAAGAATGAGCGTAAGAGGCCAGTAGCTCAATAGTGTTGACTGTTGCCCTCCTTGCCGGAGGGCTGAGGTTCAAATCCCGTCACGTACCAATGAGTTTTCGAATTTTCGAAATAATTTGTACGTTATCCGACGCTCTTACGGAGAAGGAAAACATCGTGAGGAAACCTGCGCACGCCTGCAAAGAAATTCAAAGGTTGTGCGTGAAGTCGTCCAACCTGCACTGGGCCCGCGTGGACGACTAAGGCCTAAACACCGTATACGGGTAGGCTTGTGCCCCGCGGTGGGGACGTTTGATGATAATTTCTCAAATGTGCCCTCAAATATTTTTGACGGCATAAGTTCTGGTCTTGTGTTCGATTCTCGTGCGCTAACAAATATTTTGACATTGGTTCTGAAACGAAAGGTGACGAGTTCGATTCTCGTCGGGTCCAAACATTTGTGTAATCCTGTTTCGTAAGATAAAAGCCCAAATGCAGATTGCAACAACATAATTACAAAAATCCTACTGAAGAAACATAAATTGACTAAAGAATGCGAATAAGGGGAATCTATTCCCAAAATAACATTATAATTTATAAGAGAAAAGAAAGCTTGGGAGTAACTTTTCATGTTCAATGATTATTTGCGAAACTTGTACGGGTGTGTGTGATTGATATTTCAAAATATACGTCGTGGCGAAGGTCGAAGGCCTCTCAGGTCATTGTCGTGGCTGCCACGTGATTAGAGCCCGAGGGAAGTCAGGGGCGATGTTCCGTAAATCTTGAATACAATCTTACTCAATGATATAAAAAGTATCGATTCGTGATATGCTCACAAAACAATCGAAAAAAGTGTTCCGAATGCAGCGACAGCACACATACACGTATTTCGAATGTGCGTACATTTACCTAAACAAAAGCCTACAAAGTGTACTCTCTTCGGCGGTTCGTTTTTGAGGCACGGATGGCGTATCTACCTTTAAATATACAGAATATCATTGATCTCCCTTTGATCCGGTAATTGGTTCTGTGTAATCCGACTTGGACCGACTTTCGTAAGACTTTACTAAACAAACTCTATTCAATCAATTAAATATAAATAAAATTGGAATGTCTGTTTGTGTTATTGAAATAACAATTTTTTCTTCATGAATATGAATTTATATGCGGTACATGATTATGCCAAAATGACAATTTTGAAATTTTTTGTCCGTCTGTTTGTTCCGGGTAAGCAATGATATTCTGTATATATAAAGGTAGATACGCCATCTGTGCCTCAAAAACGAACCGCCAAAGAGAATACAGTTGTAGGCGCTTTGTTAAGGTAAATGTACGCTCATTCGAATTATATGTATGTGCGATGTCGCTGCATTCGGAACACTTTTTCGATTGTTTTGTGAGCATATCACGAATCTATACTTTTTACATCATTGCGGGTAAGCTCTGAAACGGCTGGATGGATTTGGACGGGACTTTTTTTGGCAGGTAGCTGATGTAATAATGAAAATATATGCTACTTCATTTTAGAACGAAACCATATTAGGTTATATTTTACTACGGGAGAATATAAAGCGGGAAATAGCGCGGAAAACAGTCAGTTTGTGATAAGTATGATGGACTAAGTCGTAAGAAGGATCAGGGCAATTTATGGAATTCTGACTAACGTATATAATTACAAATTTTTGTATAACATAATTTGATTACTATTATCAGTGAAAACCAGATCCTCATACCATATTTTAAGTTGAATTAAATATTTAATGGTAGATATCGGAAGTAATATAATCATTTTGTTTAGGTTGTCTGGAAGTGATCGCTTTATTTATAAGGCCGCTTAATTGTTATCATTTTTATTGTAAGCACACTGTAAAATATTGTTTGTATGTCACGCGTTAGCAACTATACTTTGCCATCCCCATTTGGGTTCATTAATGTACCAAACTAGCCTCTGTCCCCATTCAAAATGAGGTTAAACTGCTTACTTATTTTAAAAAAAGCAAAAATATGAAGCAAATAATCCATATGAACGTCCTCATTAAGTTATTATAAGTAAGCATTAGGCTTTGTCAGACACGTGTTGAAAGTAAACGTTTTGTATGAAACATAGCGAATACGCAACAAGTAATAATCTGCGGATTCCATATTCGTTGGGCGAAATCTCTTAAACCTGAAAAACTAGTTAGTGGATTTGCCGGATCCTTTGTAAGGGAGCTATTGATGCGCGAAACTCGCCGCTTATTGGAATATCGAGAGGACGTTGTGTGACATTTTAAGATAGGGTTGACAAATATTTATCGTCTTGTCGGTATCTGTAACTGTGTTTTATCGGATTTTATTTTTTCTGTATTTACAGGTTTTTTATTTCAGCGCATGCTTTTTTTCTTTATTCAATGAAGTCGTTACATGATATTTATAAAAAAGTTTTGCCCTATTAATTTATCACCTCTCTCTCTCTCTCTCTGCAACCTATTGCAGTCCACTGCTGGACATAGGTCTCCCCCATTAATCACCCTGTAATGTTGTAAAGTATACAACAAAATTTTTCGTTTATTTCTCATTACGTTGTAGGTGGTTTACCTTGGCTTATTTATAAGCAGACGGTTTTCCTGATGGTGATGATACCGCTACTCATGGATACTTGTAATTATGAAGGATTGTCGACCGTTAATAAGGGCGAGAGAAAAAATAATATAGGAATCAGAAGGGAGGTTTTGGGTCTTCGAGAAAATCGTTCACTCGGCGTTATATATAGGTAGCTTTTGTTGTTTGACGTTGGTTTTTTGAGATGCATGCAGCATGACTTTCCCGCATGTAAAAAATGTTATTTCTTCTTACATTATTTTGGGTATATTCTGGTGTAACATTATTATCACCTTAAATCACAGCCTAAAATCTCCACTGCTGAACGAAGGCCTCCCCTAATGATGATGATTTCTACGCGGACCGATCCCTAACAGTTGACATCTATCTGCTAACCGCCATCTAAACCAGATCTTCCTTGTGTGTATTCAAAAATATTATTTGATTGTTTGGTGATGATGATACTTGCGAAATAAGGTAAAAGTGTTTGCAATAAGTTGATGATTTGACGTATTATATTAATCAATAATTAAATTGAAGTTTATTAAAGAATCAAGCGACAACCACGGCTTAAAGTTATTGTACTTTCAAAATCGGTCATTGGTATGTCACCTCGATGAACGTCGCATGAAACTATTTGTTTACTGGGCAACGTCGTACTCATTTTGCGGCAGACATCCTGATATTTTCTCAATAATAGGTATGTTTTTCATAAAATAATCAAGCATCTTTAGAATTTACCTACAATACAATAAAATCAGATTTAATCTGCATTTCTGTGGTTAGTGGCAACCCTGTAAATGCAGCAAGCATCGGACAATATGAGAACTTCATTATAATTGCAATATGCGTTTCCGGACAAACCAGAATTCATACATAAAATACTTGTTTTGTGCCTTTGTTTGTTCTGTATAAGAATTGGACACCAAAGAAGTGTGAAACCAAGTGAAGAATCAATTGGTTGAATTCATATTTGATTCCGGGGAGAAATGCTTATTAAGCAATTTAACTGCACTGTGCACTGTGTACTTTAACTTTACCGGTGTTAACGGTCGTATAATTTTTATCTATTTCTTTGCAACAAGTGGATGCTTGCAATATTGACAGAATTTACTGAAAATACATAACTTTAAAGGGAGCTCCCATGCAACAAATGTGATTTTGTTGCGCTAACACAAAACCTTTTTTTTTCTAACAACTATAAAAATATATATCATTAACTTAGCTATTTAGAATATTTCGTATAAGGGTAAAAATAAATAAAACTTTAGGAATATAATACATTACATTTAATGATCATTCAATATGAATAATTACAGTCGATATGTAATATAGACTAATGAAATTTGATATTTTATTACAATTCAAATTGGCTTCATGATAGACTCTACATTCTAAGGTACATTACGTTATGAAAGTACTTATTGTTTTTGGCATTTAACGCATACTGAACTATGCAAGTAAATATTTGGTAATGTTCTGATTGACTCGTGTAATTACTTATAATTTCACACGTGTTTTATAACATAAATAAGAAACTTAAATCATAGCTTACGTACTAATAAAATCCATTTGTTTGAGATCAACAGATATAAATATTTTCTATATCTAACTATAGTTTAAATACAAATAACTTATCACATACACTTTGGTAAATCTGACGTTTGCAAAATTCGCTAACTCACAAAATTAGCATGTCCGTGATTAACACCTTTCCAGTGGAAAAACAACTATGTTTGGCCATTTTATTGTAACTAAACATCTTCAATTTTGGTTTGAAACATGTATTTTTTAATAAATGAAAAAGCAGACAATTATGTATCTTACTAGAGGGTATTTAAATCACACCCATATACTTTTTGTAACAGGACATTGGAATGCGATTTTAATGAGGTAACTTTCTTCATGTGAGTATCTATTTTGAAATAAAGTTGAACGGATATCGTAGTTCGTTAGCAGTCCAATTGTAATCGGTTTTGAAATAAGTTTTCGTTAGACATTTTGGCAAGCCAGTTAGATTTTAGTAAAAAA
The DNA here is from genome assembly GCA_019425675.1 of Leucinodes orbonalis. Classification (NCBI taxonomy): domain Eukaryota; kingdom Metazoa; phylum Arthropoda; class Insecta; order Lepidoptera; family Crambidae; genus Leucinodes; species Leucinodes orbonalis. The sequence goes on from PQWD01003487.1 coordinate 55,476, forward strand.
ATATGAAGAATTCACAATCATTTTTCATAAGGTGCTTCCACAATATATTTCATAGACTTCGTTAGCAATAAATTATCATGAAAAGTCTTTAAACATCTCAAGACTTTCCATTACCGCTTGTTCATAACGTGCTAACCAGTTCTATGCTTTCATTGATCATGTTTTGCGTCGTCTCATCGTCCACCTCGCCAGCTCCTGCATCGTAGTCGAGGAGTGTGTACTCTGTCCTGATGCTGCTGCTGTCCTCACTGTCGTTCACATTGAAGTATGTTACAGTTGCGTAACAGACTGGTGCCCTTTGCCTTGAAGGGCTGCTCCTTGCAGAGTCGTAAGCGGAGTCCGACCTTGCGCCATCGTAGTTTGAATCTTCAGACCCGTTCCGGGAACTGTAGCTGTTGTAACTGCTGTTGTAGGAGGTGTTCTCTGAGTCCTGTGCGATCCTGATCGGTGGCAGGGAAGCTCGGCAGGCGCAGAAGCGTTGCAGGTCGATCTCGGAGCGCGCGTCCACTGTGCCGCTGTAGGATGGTGACCGAACCAGCGCGGGGGAGACGCGGTTCCGTGTGTTCTTCCTGGAGCGAGACCGCTTGAACAACTTGAAGGCCTGTAACAAGGGAATGTGTAATTAAATATCTGTTAGAACAAAGGTATTGTTAAAGTACAGTGGAAGATGAGCAGAATAAAGATGGGTTAATTTATTGCAGACTTTCGCATGTTGTGACTTGTGGTAAATATAATTCAATTTGTATAGTAGGAGTAGGGAGCTTTTCAAACATTGAAAATAATCATTCTGAGGAGGAAACGATGACGCTTTTGGAAGGAGGGAGGGAGGGAGGTTTGAGGCGAAATAATAACTAAAAGAAGAAAAATAAACATAGGTCAAAATCCATGTTTATTGGTGTGCGTAATTATATGAGTTTATTGAAAAAACATAGACGCAATCTTAGAATTAGTGGCCTATATATAACTATTAGAGGCAAGTATGATGCTTGCTTAAGAAATTGAGGCCAATGGAGACCAGATGGCCTAAATGCCGCTAAACATCGTCGCGACCTCGCTGCAATACCGTCTGCCACATGGAACTGAAATATGCAATGTGTCAATACTGGTGTTTGCTATTGAGATTGGCAGCATGTTACAATTGTTATTCTGTTATTTTATTTTTCATTTTATGAACATAGCTGGGAAGATTATTTTACTTCTCGTAAATGTTCCTTGTGACCTGTACTACAGGTTTTCTACAAGGTCCCTCTAGGCAGAAGCTTCTCCCAATGATATGTTTAAGTTAAATATTCATTAATATTTATATATAAGGTCAATATCTATTGAGTTTTTTTTATAGTAGAGAGAAAAATAAATATTTTTTTGTTAGCAATTTAGCAAAGTAGTGAAAAAGGAAACACCGCGATGCCGCTGAATTATGAAATAAATACGTTTCTCATCAGTGAATCAGCATGCAAATTTGATGATTGAAAGTGCATATAATTTGTCACATAGACCAAAGTACCGCGAGTTACTAGAAAATTATTTTATAATTATTTTTGCTAGTGTCTGAGGATACTTATTTATTTAATTAAGTACTTAATATGAAAACCAATATTATCTTTGTTTGTTCGACATTAAAACAAATATTTCACCTTTGCCTCAAATTGCAATATAACTTTGTAAATAAACCAATAAACGTAGTATTTTATAGTGACATATTGGTAATAGTGATCGTCGGTGTCAAACACTATCAAATGTAGCCCTTTATCAGTGTAATGGAGTTCGATGCAAAATGGCGCAGTGACAGGCAACGAGGGTATCAGCTATCACGCAATAAATAGCCAAGCGCTCGAGCGATACCACTATTTATTGTATCAGTGACAACTCACAGTGATAGCGAGTATTCATTAGACTGTTTGTCTGCTACTTGCAATATACCTAGTATTTCATTTTGTGTTAGTTTTCGTCGTTCTTATTTAGCACCTGCCAGTGATTACTTTGAATACATTGTCATGATTAAATATGATTGATCTATTTAAACAATTCTTACTATTTTTGACAAAAAGCTTGCAAACAATGAATTTTAAATAATACAATTTAGCTTCAATATTATTGACCTGTAAAGAATTAAGCGGCCAATACACTCAACGTGTTTGAACCTTTTAAACAATTGTTATACACCGGAACATTTTATAAAGTAATCGTAAGCAGATAATAACCTTTTTCTTATTCCCTTTGCCGGTAAAAGCTTAACAATCAATTTTGTAATAAGATTCAGCTGACCTTTAATCGGTCAATCAACCACTGAGTAAATAAACTTTCTTGTTAAAATTATTTTAATTTTTGGGGGAAAGTCAAAGGTTTGGGGTCATTTACATAGCGATTGTAATGCTATAATGCCCGCATTCATTTCAATTTTTTTTATCTGTTACACAATATATTACTTTATAGTTTGCTTATTTTTTGTTGTTGATTTTATTAGTTTTTTTGTATATTTTTATATAACTGTTTTCTGCAAAAGATTGTATATATTGTAGCACTAGTAAATGCTATTAATTCATCATCACGAAAGTAATATTTAGCACTCGCTTCCATAGTCGCGGCACTTCGCAATACAAACAGTTTTATTCAGCAAATTCCATTCCGAGGCATTTACACGAAGTATAAATATTAACATTCCATTTTGCATTTATAATTAAAATAAATATTACGAGCCGCACAAATTTGATGAGTTCAGTGTAAAGGTCACCGACGTTTTCAATTTCCAAAAGGTATTCGCTTACGTTTCCTGTTGGAAATACTTTTTTAGAAATATAGTCCAATTTAGTCGAACTCGGTCATGTTTAATAAAGTTTTGTACAAGATAAAAGGTATAAAATACCTTTAGTGAACCATTTTATATTTTTGGAAAAGGACTTCGAGTAATAATTAAATTTTCCTTTTAGATTTTTCTTAATGTAAAGTTCATCTAATATAATGTGGTGATTCCGCCACTCAATTATAAATGCAACTCCAAGGAAACAACCCCTTTTAGATCACCCATCGTATGCCCGACCATTGCGTCCACAGATTTCCTAGTACAGAATATAGGGCAAGCCGCGTTTTTAAGTGCGACAAATGTAAGCTCAACGAGCATACACTGGCTGCCAGTTTACGCTCTGTGAGACGAGTCAAGACGCACGAATATTAGAAGAAATTACCGTTTTATCCCAAAATGCCATCCTGTGCAATTGTGACATGCCATCATCGCAAGGAATCAGTAAATTTACCAAGAAATATAATAACTTTTCACAGGTAAGAACCAAAAAGAAATTGCGACACTGAGACTGCCTATAAACTTGGCGGCTTGTCCAGTCTAATTGTATATTAGGATGTCTGTGATTGCGTCAGTTCCTTAACCCTAACACCATCCAGTTTAATTCATCCATTACTCCTCAGCCATGGGTGAAAGTATAATAGAGCAATAGGTAATCTACCTAAACAATTATAAATCCAGCCGTTTCAAAACAATATTATCAATTCTTTTGAAGCGCTACCCTAATTATTTATTATTATTAATTTAAACCATTCTATATTACAAAGCAACTTTGCGTGGGCATCCCAGTTTGTTCACTTGAATTGTATTAAACTTAACTATGTAATAATTTACATAGTTAAGTGTTGAGGTATTTTAAGCTTATTATGCTCAAAATCGCTATTGAAAACTAGGTATGCTAGTCTAACAAACTAATACTTAATGCTCGAAAATACTCGATTAGTGATATTTTTTTATGTTAATGATTCTTATATAAATAAATATCTACTGAGTGAGTGCTATAGACTTTTGTGTTTCGGGATGATGTCCCTGTAGCTTTTGATATTACCGGGTATAAGAGACCTAATATTTGTTGTCTCGGGTGACGGGCGCAGTGTTCGCCGTTAATGCCGCTCGGACCAGGTCAGGCGTATCACTTGCCATCAGGAGAGCGTACCGAACGTCCTGTTCACTTCGTAACATAAAGAGAGTTTGGACCTTAATCAATAACCTCAATACTCTTAAGCAATCAAAAAATACTACACTGAACTACAAGCTGTAACAAATGAAATATCGTACCGAACTGTACCAAATAACTTTCCGATTTCGACCCGGATAAATGAAATCCTTACCCTATTATGGGTTCAAACCTATAAAAGTCGCTATCAGGCGACCAATAAATTGTAACGTCCTCTAAATCGCTGCCAAAAACCAATAGATCCAAAAACATTAGGGTTCTAACGTTTTCAAGAGATTTTTCCTCAGTTATCTACCGCCTACTCGTATCCGGGTTCCCTTAAAGACCCACTTAATTCGAGTACTTAATAAAATGCTATTGATTCCTTTGACGTCCCCGACTGGCAAAAAGGATATCTTGACCTAGTTATGTCATCTAATTTTCCAATAAAAGTGGTGTGGCGGTTTTTCCAACTAGCTGTGTGCATGAATTAGACGTGAACTGCATTTCTGGAGCAGATCTTTGAATACAACAAATACTAGATTAAATGGCCTCCCCGAAATGCTCTTAGTAAGGATCTAGGCCTACTTTGAGACGCCCTTTAGCGGCCCTTTTCGTTGTGTAGGTAACCTCCCAAGAATCGTAGAATCCGGTAAATCCCACTTTTGGCTTTTAACCCATTTCAAAGAAGGTGGTTGTCAGTTTGACCTGTTAGTGTGCTATTCCAGATTGGAACTAGGGTCTCGATTATCAATAAGTTGTGTGTATCTACAAATATCACATTGTTATGAAGCAATGTTATAATAATTTAATTTAATTATTGACGCGTAAAGCCTCTGTGTGCGCCATTTTAACGTTCAAAGGGCCGAATAGTCCTTGAACACAATCTATAAATAACGATAAATTAATCCTTTAGTATTATACCTATCCGTAACTGAGCTGGATATGTTTAAGCAAACCATATATTCCAAACTAGCACAAAACGAACAAGTCAAATACAACAATATTTGTATATAAATATCAACGAAAGAGCACCATTTATAATTTTATCAGGAATATTCCGTGTCACATAAAAAATTGACTTTCGCTATGCTGTATCCCCGTAACATTTGCACCCACGATCACGGAACACGCTGCGATCAAAACCGATTTTTTTATGTTATAAGTGTACAGGACGGTCTGGACGCTCACCTGATGGTAAGTGATACGCCAGACCATGACAGAGCGGCATTAAAGGAGACCAACAACTAGGGTTGCCAACTTTTTTTAGCAGAAATAAAGTATATCTGATTTTAAAGGAGGTAAAAAAAGAGTATGCACTTATAAAAAAGAGTATCATTTATTTTTATTTTAAAAAGGTATTTTTAGTACTTCTTGCGGCACATAACAAATTTTCATTATTTTTAAAGGTATTGAATGAGTCTAAACATTCTAACTCTAAATTTATATATATCAAGAGCTCATTTTTGATTAAATTCAATGAAGCTCTGTTTCTCTCTTCTCGCCACTTTACATTCATGACCGAAAAGACTCTTTCTGTAAATGCTGAAGTGGCGGGAACAGAGAGTATATAGCTAATAATTTTTTTAAACAATCAAATTCTTAAGGACATTTTCTAAAAATATATTGCCATTTTTAGCGGTGCATTTTTGTATGAAGTCTGCGTTATTAAACAATTCGGCTTCGAGCAATTTTAAAATTGATACTTCTGAATATAAAGTATCCATGTCTATGTTTAGTCTTTTTAAATTAAGTTTTCCTTCTATAATTTGTTCTAAATGATTAAATTCAACAGTAGTCTTTAAAGATATTGTATTTAGTGAATACAGCCAGTTATCATTACTAAAATCAAACCATTTTTGTAAATAGTGGACTTTTTAATTCTGATTAAGGTTTTTGCGTATTATTACAGACGTGCACTAAACATTTTGTAAAAAAAGAGTATTTTAGCGTACTTTATTAGTGTTATAGATTAAGAGTACGACCACATGATATAGAGGACAATACTCTATTTTAGAGTACGGTTGGCAACCCTACCAACAACTGATAGACAGTTATTATCCTCCATCAATGCCGCACTGCGCCCGTCACCCGAGACAACAGATGTCAGGTCTCTTATACCCGGTAATTTCACTAGCTACAGTGCCCTCATCCCGAAACACAAAAGTGCATAATACTTCTGTTTCAATTGGTGGATGCTAAAGATAGCTAATCCTACCACTGTACAAAAACAAATAAAAGAGTGTAGCAAATTCTAGATATTTACGTTAAAATGTATCCATACAATCAATGGCCTAGCTAAATATATATAAATGGGGATAGCTATTTGATACAATATGAAATTGTTTGTTCCGAGCGTATGGTGTTTACAAATATCCCATTACATTTGCTCGTGTAGTGATTTTGCGGCGCAGTTTCACCAGATTTATGTAACGAACGGTTGCCGACCCTTGGGAATGGGTTTTATGGAACCTAATTTTCTAAGTATACGACTGAGTTTCAAATAGTCTAAACTACTCATTTTATCGTAAACTAGCTGGGCAACCTGTATTTCTTTGAGTAACGATTTTTTAAAAATATTATATAGCCTGTTATCCAAGAACATTTAAGCCTTAGAACGGTAAAATTTCAAAATCGGTCCAGTGGATTCGGAGCAAGCAATCATATATTACCTTTTTCTAATATTTATACATTGGCAGCATTTTATACTTTTTTTATATTACAAAGTAAACAGGACGGTCAGGACGATCACCTGATGGTAAGTGATACGCCTGACCATAACAGAGCGGCATTGAAGGAGACCAAAAACTGGTAAACAGTTATTATTCTCCGTCGATGACGCACTGCGCCCGTCACCCGAGATTTTTTTTTTCGAGCTGACTACTGCTTTTGGCCGCAGATGGCCTTTACAGCTTCACCGGGCAAGTGGCGAGCGCAGATGGCTCTCAGCCTTAAACATTTACACAACGAGCCTAAGGGCGTCCCCGAACGGGACTCGAACCTCGGCTTAAGGCGTTGCGGGGGGAAAATCACCCGAGACATCAGATGTAAGGTCCCTTATACCCGGTAATTTCACTAATTATCTCAATCTTGAACGCGTTTATTTCGATAATGGATAACTATTTAGAAAAGATCACTTAGGATATCACAATATCAATAATATCATGGTGTTTTGGATACTTTTGCTCTGCGTTGAGGTAACAATGTTATCACGATTTTTGCTACATTTACAAGATAATGCTTACATGTATTCAGTACATTTACATACACTTGACATTTTGACATCAGCGCAAGATTTCTGTTAGAGACATGAACAATATTATATTTACAATGAAGTGAACATAGTAGTTGGAGCAGACGTGTTCTGGACTTAGGACCGCATGACATCGAATCTAGATCACATATCTTGATTCGAAAGACCACTGATTTGTAAAATTTGTCTGGTGGCTCCTGGACTCTGATAAGCGGAAAACATAGTGCAAAATTGGAGAGGGGAGTTAATCTTTAGAAATTATATCCGCAACCGAGCTTTACATGTATAAAAATAATATATTCCATAGTAATAGAAAGAGTTGAATAAATTATCAAAAGGATGGCCTGATAAATTGTGAAAAATTTAAGGGACAAATTATAGACTGCCCTAATGAACTACTGTGTAGTAACAATATTGTAGGAAATGAATTTCACATTCAACATAATCATCAGTTCATAAAAGTCCCCACCGAGGGGCACGAGCCTACCAGTAAAGGGCGATCAGGTAGGCCGTAGTCGTCCACGCGGGCCCAGTGCGGATTGGCCGACTTCACGCACAACCTTTGAATCTCTCCGCAAGCGTGCGCTGGTTTCCTAATGATGTTTCCCTTCACCGTAAGAGCGTCGGAGGGAGTGAAGTGAACAGGAGTGTAATGCACTTTTTTGTTTCGGGATGAGGGCACTGTGGCTCGTGAAATTACCGGGTATAAGATACCTATCATCCGTTGTCTCGCATAGGGCGCAGTGCGGCATTGATGGAGGATAATAACTGTCTTTCAGTTGTTGGGCTCCTTCGATACCCCTCTTTCATGTCATAGCTACAAGATCTAGTACACTTTCTTTCTTTTCAACCTATCGCAGTTCACTGCTGGACAAAGATCTCCGCTTTCCTTATCCAGCCTCCACCAGCGACCTTTCGCAAGTCGTCGGTCCATCGGGCAAGAGGGCGTCTTAACTACGTTTGCAAAGACGCGGTCTCCACTCCAGAACTCGTTTGTTTCAACGGCCTTCGGTTCTGCGACATACGTGACCAGCCAACTGCCACTTCAACTTGCTGATCCGGCGGGCTATATCGGTAACTTTAGTTCTCTTACGGATTAAATCATTTCTGATCTTATCCCTAAGAGAGACTCCAAGCATAGCTCGCTCTATTGCGCGTTGAGTTATTTATATGACTCTTGTATATTGATACAAGTAAAATAATGTCCAGCAATTTTACGAGCTCATGTAATCTGAGTGCAAATGTAAATGTGCAACCCGCCCTAAATGTACGAGCTTATCAAATGCATATCACCCAAATACACGTGCAACTTTGTTATCAGTTACATATTTATAATCATTGCTTGAATTTAATGTGACATTAATATGTTCTGTTGATCTTAAGGCCTACTTCACTACGTTGAAGTGTTTTGCTATAGTGCTTGGCAGGCGTTGAGACCTGATATAAGACGGAAGAGGGAAATGGAAAAACAACATGTAAGTTTTTGTTAGAACATGGGTATTTGGGCCTGCAAAATTAAAGGTGCCCGTTCTCTGCTGAATGTTTTGTACAACACCCTCGCGAAGAGGAGGGATGGCACTCCCTGTGGATGTGGATAATCGAATTCTAATTTCGTCGGAAATAAGAAGATATATTGATCAAAGCTTTTTGTCCGCTTATTAAACTTATGTCTTTTGTTTTTTACTTTTGTCGCCATATCTGTGACTTAATGGTACTTCGATGATTATTAAATAATTATGATCGTTTTGTCTTTTTGCAATTGTAACCAGACAGTGCTTAATTATACACAGACGTTAAATAGTGACCTTAACAGTGACTGTAATCATATGTAATACATATTTTATGGTTATCATAATAAGCGCCCAATTTCAGTGCCTAAAAGAAATTACTGTGTGGGTGTTTTACTATGGATCCAATTGATTGCTGGGATCGTCTGGCACATTATGTGTTTGTCCGTCTCGCCCTTATGTATATTCATATCTAATAAACATTGTGGTATTATATATATGTAATCTATAAATAGGTACACCTATGTACTATCCTAAGTATTGAAGCTTTATTTAATTAACCTAGATATTAACACAGATTTAATAATATATACTATACAGATGATGCATCCCATACTGCAAAAACGTGACCATCTACGGAAGCTATTTGAGGAAGCTATTTTTAACTCACTTTATTCTCACTAGATGCCACTAGGTCCGTGACTAGGTGCTTATAGCAAGATTCGCGTAGACAGATTAAACTGATATTTGAAAATCCGATAGGTGGCGTAAAAACACAGCTATTAATTAATCACAGTTCTAAATAAGGACGGCAACAGCGCATTTATTGTTTATTCTTAAGCGCGTGCGCCTTGACAGAGCGGCAACGTCGCGCGTTAGTGCGCTCTTCCGAATCCGATCCGACTAAAATGTAATTTCTCAAACCAAACATTTTGATAGGCATAGGTAGATAGGTATCTATGTATATTTGACGCGCGCGTCGTGCGTGGCGTGTGTAGTATTGTGCAAATTTAATTGCAATTAAGAATTGATTAATTGTGACGTTGCAATTAAACAATGAATTTATTGTTGATTGTGAACCAATAACAAATGAATTTCCAGGTTTTTTAATTAAACTTTTATTAAATAAAACTATTACTCATTATTATTTCAAAAATATAGAATATTATATAGAATTGAGCAGTAAGCCGTTGGTTCCAGGTGGGGGTTATTAGAGGAGGCTCTTATTATATATTAATAAATATCCACTGATATACACACAGCGCCATCTTGCCGCAAGTTAAGCGTGAAGCCTGTATTATGTATGAGTTCTAAACATACTTATACACTTTTCTTGTAAATAATATAAAAGCCAGATATTTTGTGAACGAAAAGCATCTTATATGTAGGTATATAGCCGCAAGAGCGGTCTTGAATGGAAGCCATCAACGGCGACGATATATTTATCAAAGGACAAAGGATACAAACATAAGGACTTAAGCGCCGTGCAAGACGCGTCACTTACGCGTTTTCTTCAAAATACTTATTAGTGTTTTGAATCAATGGTCACTTATTCCACACTTGTAATGTTTTTTATGTTTTTGTTATATTTAGTTTTCGACACTATATTAAATTGCGTTTTTAATTTGCTAAGGAACTGATATAATTTATTTTTATCACTATCAATACCGGTGAACTGAATTTATTTTTGAAGACGGAAAGTAAAGGTAGGCTCTTCGTTCCAGCGTTAGGACGGTAACTTATTTATGCATATCAATATATATGCGGTACTACATATTATGCCAAAATAACAATGTTTAAAATTTTTGTCGGACTGTCAGTTTGTTCCGGGTAATCTGTGAAACGGCTTGACGTATTTGGACGGGACTTTTTTTGGCAGGTAGCTGATGTAATAAGGAAAAACAGGGGCTGCTTTTGAACCGACTTAAAAAAAGGAGGTTACTCGATTCGACCTTGGCAAAAAAACGGAACCCTTATAAATTCGTCAAGTCTGTCTGTCTGTCCGTCCGTATGTCATATCCTTTTTTCTCCGAAACTATAAGAACTACACTATTCAAACTTTGTAGATATATGTATTCTGTGAACCGCTATAAGGTTTTTACAAGAAACTTGAAAAATATTAATATATTTTGGGGTTTCCATACAGTGAACTGAAAAAAAAATTTTTTTTTCATCGACCCCTTCCGTTTGGTGTATCAATGTGTATAGATCTTGAAAAATGGTATCGAGGTTTCTAATATCATTTTTATAACTTGAATATTTTGCGCGAGAGACATTTTCAAAGTTGAAAAAAGTGTGTTAGAAATTCGAGGAGGGCTCTAATTTCTAAACTATGGGGTTGATAAAATAAAAAATGATGTACATAACCATAAAATCTGACAATCAAATTTAGTTTAAGCGATTTCTGATGTGAAGTTTTTTTATACGTCATAAATGGTGAACCACTATTTTCTCATAATAAAGCTGTAGTAGTGCCTAAGTAAATAAATAATATTTTATTCTATGTAACTTACTGCTGCGGAACCCACCACTATGCGACTCGCGCTTGCCCAATTTTTTTACGTTTGTTCGCATATATCTTCGTCGTTTATGAACTGATTTTATGATTATTTTTTTGTTGGAAAGAGGATAGTCCAGAGGTGGTTCCAAGATAAGGAAATAAGGGTTTGATGAGTGGTGACCAGAGAAATTGAACATTAAAAATCGACTCATATCAACTACTACTTCATGTAATCATGACAGATGTTTATTTGAGTGATTATTTTTATTAGGAATCCCTCATTCACTCACTTATTCTCAAAAATTTTCAGACAAAAAAATACAGACTTCAAACTGAAAATCTACAGAGATATGTTTAGCCAAATAGAAATGCTTAAATAATTCTTCATAATTTTTATGTCGGTGCCAAACAAACTACCTACCTATATTAAATTATAAAGCTGAAGAGTGCGTTTGGCTCCGACATCAAAATTATGAAAGAATTATTTAACCATTTCTATCTGGCTAAAATTTATTTTTAGTTTTAAATCGGTATTTTTTTTCCTCAAAGTTCAAAAAACGTAGCCAAGTCGTTTTTGTAGTTTTAACGATAAATTTAAGCAGAAGCAAGTTTTAAGAAGTACAAAAAAAGTAAGAATAAAATTTAAAACTTTTAGTTGAGTTGCGTTTAGTTCGACCCATCTAACATGCAATTTTATTTTGATTGCACTGCATATTTCATGTTTTTATTATTCCCATTTACAATTCATAAGTAGTCTTTTTATCAGTGTAATGAACACACACACAAAAAAGCAATTTGTTATTAAAACATTATAATAGAAAAGCTGATTCAACACATCTAATAACACATTAACTGTGATAAAATTAAACGCAGTTTGCTCGCTCAAAGTGTACACGTGCAAGCGCCATCTATTAACTTTTTTTTTTGTTGCTGCAACCGTGCTTTCGATAATTGTGGTGGTTCCTTTTACTGCCGTTACCGGTACTGTCGCAAATCTTTAAAAAACTTTTATTTATTAGTAAAAAATGTTTTTTATATGATTGTTGATTGAATTAAGGAAAATATAGATTTTAGGAATAATAATTATTTGATAATATTGCATTTTAAAGTGTAAGCAAGATAAACTGATACAAGTAACGCCATCTATCGAAACTTCGTAGGAAGCTCACGGACAATATTAGGCGATGGGACCCCGTGATATTAACAAATATAATAATAATTAATCAATACTAACAACTAAAAACCTTAAAATTAAATATTATAACTAAAATATAAAAAAAAAATATAATAACTAAATAAAATAATTAAAAGAACCCCCCTTTGGTAAAGTTCCGAAGACACTGGCAGCGTTACCCCTTTGAATCGCTAAACTAATTCTTTGACCAAGGTAGCTGCCAGATCTTCGGTCTTCAGTAATGTCGACTAATCGTTTGGAAATTTCTTTAAAAAGCCTAATAGCGCTAGGGCCCACGGACCAAGGGTCTCGACACCGAATGGGACAAAGTCATATTCAGAGCCTAGACCCCTGTATTTGCACGTTTTGGCTTTTTCAGCCGCTTCACACGCCGCACCAGCTCTGTTGTTGGTTCCATGTAGATGGGAAGGAGCTAGTGTGTCTGAACAGGTAGCATCCCACACCAGCACCCGGCCCAACTTCCATGGAATCAAACTCATACCGTCCGGTCTCTTGCCATCGTCTCTTGCGATACCAGACGGCTCAAGAAGACTTGGCACGTTGACGGTGGCAAGGGACCGGCGTATGATATCGTTAAGTGCGGCATGTCTCGAGAAGCGGCCAGCACTTTTTTGGCAAGAAAGTCCGTGATGCCCTAGCTTGTCGACATCACTGCCACAGGGGCACGTATGAGGAGCGCAGACCGGAACCCCAAGCCGCAGACAGGTTACAATGCGCAGCGTGTCAGGTTCAAGAAATGTTCCTGTGTTTGACGAAGGGTACGCGTGAAGCCAGTAGCCTGCTTCACGCGCACCCAAGGCCAAAAGCCTGGCTCGCTCCGAACCTGAACTGGAGCTCAAAAGACTGTCATATGTTAATTTACAGATTTTGTCGTCCCAGCTCCTCTGAGAATTTGGAGAATCCGGAAAATTTTGACCTGGGCAAGCATTTGAAAAAGCGTTCCTAGCTTCTTCCAAGCCAGCAATCTCAAAGTTTGAAGGAAATGCCCTTAAAATTTTACTTATGAGATTACCTGTACTATGGACAGAAGATAAGAAGGCTGGTAAAGCGATACTAGAAATTTTGCGAATCCCTAAACCACCATAACGGATAGGAAGGGTTGCTTGGATCCAAGATTGTTCGTTTAGCTGCATATTAAAGATCGATTCTAAACTATTTTGACTAAGCCGTCTACTTGTGTTAAAAGATCTGGATGATTCCAAAAGGAGCAGCAACGAAGCACATACGTAAATTTTGGAACAAAAGACAGTATTTCAAAATGCAAAGTGCATAATGTGGACTTTTCTAGGAGACGATCTGCTGAATTTTTAAATTTAGAAATTGAATTATTAATATATTCAGAAGCAGATATATCAAAAATTGGAGAACCTAAAAGGTAAAGTGAATTACGGTTAACAATTTTAATATTTGGAGCCAACGTATTAAATTTTTGTTTCACGTTATTTAAATTTAAGTTACTATTATTTATGAATAGTTCGCATTTGCTTAAATTAAGTTCCAGACCAATGGCTTCAAATTTATTTTGATTAAAGAGAGGTCCGAAAAAGCAGTATCCATATCACCTCCTATGATTCCGTCGTCCAAATACCAAACGTTGAATTTAGAATTTAAATTTTTTAATAATCGGGTTTATAGCCAAACTAAAAATTGCAGGCCCAAGGGGATCACCCTGTTGACAACCTACCTCCGAAGACAACTCATTAGAGCGATACAATAATTTTGTTGGGTCAGCGTAACTGAGAAGAAGATAATTGTATATTTCCGGTATATGTTTTTTTATTTCCGTCAGCAGGGTGTCTCTATTCACCGAATTAAAAGCATTTTTGACGTCAATTTTGAGCAACACGTCAGGCTGACCGTAAGTCAGAAAAGAGCGTAGGGCATGGACGGCTGCCTCACATCCTCCTTTTATACCAAAGCCTAACTGTACTGGTTCAAATTCCGAATTTAATTTTGGTAAAATATGTCGAACAGCAATTTTGGAGGCCAAACGTCGTAGTGTTGAACCAACAGCAATTGGTCTCACCCCTCCGTCCTTTTGGTGAGGGCAATGAGGTTCGCGCCGAAAAGAATGGGAACTATTTCTGGATTCACGTTACCGGAATACATGAAGTTGATTAATTTAGTGATTGAATTTACAAGTTGCTCACCTGCATCACCCACAGAATGCGATGTTAGGTCTTTCAAATGTTGGGGTGAGATTCCATCCAAACCTGCAGCCGAACCTGGTTTAAAAGATGAAAGGCCATCCATAACATCTTTGTTTTGAATTTGAAGGCATGCTTGCCTTGCTGTTGGTGGATCTAGAAAATATGGGTTTAGTGGAGCTGGGGGATGTTTCATTCGTAAGGCCTGAAGGGTGTCGGGGGTATCTGGTGAAAGCACGTCATTTGAGAACAAAAGGCGAGCGGCACCTTTAAGATCTCCGTCGCTTATTTTGTTTTCAATTAATTTTTTGGTATTATGTGGAGCAACATAATTGTTTAGAGGGGCGGGAGTAGGCGGACAACTTACTACACAGTTATTCTTAATCTTTTGTGTTAAAGATAAATTTGAAATATCAGTTTTTGTAACATGAAGTGACCTGTATGAAAACAAAAATAGGTTTTGCCAGTCTTGAGTACGATTGCTTATGTAACATTTTTGGACTAATTGATACAAATGTGTAGCAACAGTTATCGCGCTCCTCGAGGAATTCTTTTTACTAAGGGTAGACTATTTTTTAAATGGCTAAGATAAGTTAGAAATGGTGTTCGATCGTTGGGTTCATAAGTAGTCTCACTCGTAATGGGATGGATGTCTATAGGTGAACTGTTTTGGCTAATACATTTTCTGTGTATTTTTGTTACGTGTATGTTGAGGCCTCTCAGAGATTGGAATGTCTTTTTGCACTGGGTACATGTATGGGAGTTTGACGTGCCATCACAAGATTGAGTCACGGACTGCATACTCCATAGTTAAAAAATTCACAAGATAATAAAAATAATAACTTAAAAATACTATAAAAGCACTATAAACTTACTAACTTAAAATGTACACTAAATAAAGAAAATAAAATAATAAATAAAATTATGACACAGAAGCTAGATTTTATACGAAGACGCATGCGTTGTTATGTTGGTGCGTCATAGGCCGGTCTTGTAATTGGTCGCTGCAGACGAAGACACCTAGCGACGTATGTCGTCGCTAGGACAACCGATGGCGGCCTTAGCAACCGCGTCTTTAAAGTAACACACGTCGGGAAAAATTTCAAAAGACTGAAGGGGCACTTTATGAGAATCAACAATTAAAAAACCACGCGCACATATGAAAAATGTCTTGATAAATCTTTATAAGCAGGTCTGAGTCGTCGTGATATTAAATTGGCTTATTTATAAATATTTCAAATGGCTTGAGCGTGATTGCTGTTGACGTTGACGTTGTCAATTCCTAAGTTTATGTACTTATTTCTAGATAGATTTATTTGTGGATTAGTTGTTTGTGAAGAAATTTCATGTATTTTTGTATCATTATTAAGTACAAAATCATTAAGGCTGTTAAAGCATCAATTTTTTTAATTATTTAAATTTAATAATAAATGTATAAAACGTTCGAATCGCTTGGTAAAGCTGCATTTCTAAAATCCTTAACTTTACAGATTTTGATATAACCCTACCCTACCCTGTTGTCACTACTTATCCACAGGGAATACGCGGACTAACGCCAAACTACTCCAGCAGCAAAAAAACATGTTCTCGAAAAATATATTGCGAAAATAGTTTTTCATTGTGTCCGTCACGTTGACTACGTCTTTGCCAGGGTCACTTCGCTTCGCGCCCAGGGTTGTCACAAATGAGAAACTCTTTTCTGGGAAATAAGTTAACAAATAAGCACACGGCAATTTTTATGGAAAGTGGCAAAAAAGCTTGCACAGTGTGTACTGTTCAGTTCAGACTCAATTGTTAAATTTTGGGCAATCTTAAAAAGTAGACACACGTGCTCATTACTGCTAGAGGGACGAACTAAACTAGACTTATGGAGCATAGAATTAAAGTGCAGAGTACAGTGAACCAGTTATCCGTATCACTTGCGCGGCTGGCTGACTTGGCACGGCGTCTGACCAATACCGGCTTACGAACGTACGACGACTGACCAATGCCGGCACTGGAAGAGGACGCATCGTGCGTAAAGTATGCCGATTGGTCAATAGCATTTTCGACGCTATTTCAATTCGTATTCTGTACAGATAAAGTGTTGGGCCTTATTTATTGTGTTATCTGTATATATACTATATCTATACCTACTTCTTATATTAATATTGGTGATCCCAAATATGGGCTGATAATACGACGTCACATAAACACTACGCACCAAAGGTCCCTTTAGTGCGTAGTTTACAAAACGGTCTAATTAAATGACATTTACTTGATAAAAAATAATTTTAATAAAGGACCCTTGCGATGTCTTTCAGCGACCTCGCAGCTGTAGTACCAAAACATCATCTAAAAATAGACATATCATCCCGAGCATTGTAATATGGCCCGACACTTTTATATTCGCGTATCCGCTTGTCACCCGCGGTAACGGAACGGGGGACGAGAAACCCACTGACTCCAGTTATCGACGTATTTATGTCTCCATAAGCCGATTGCCGACATCTTACACCGTAAATATTTATTGGAATATGGATATTTCTAATAAATACTGCCTGCCTTAAGCCTATTAGGTTTATTTTGAAGGTATCGTAATTTAATCTTATATGATATGGAAAAACATTACAAAATAACGCACTTAGGTTCTTGTACAATATTCTTTTTGTATGTTCCAATTAATGCAAAGAAAGGAGTACCTAATATTGGTAATAATAATAATAATATTTTTTACCGAATTTCGAAACGATAAGTCGACTTCACTGGAGACCGGAGATCTGGCAACTCCATCGGTCAAAGAATTAGTTTAGCGATTCAAAGGGGTAACGCTGCCAGTATCTTTGGAACTTTACCTAAGGAGAGTTCTTTTAATAATTTTAGTATTTTATTTTTAAGGTTTTAAGTTTGTTGTTAGTGTTATAGTGTTTTTATATTGTAAGTATATTTAAATAAAGCTCATATTGGTTATAATAATATAATAAATATAGTACGCTTGAAATTCCAAAAATGACACTCCCCATATTTGACTGTAGAGCTAAAAGCACTTATAGAACTGTACCAACGACCACTAGCTGTAGTGTCGTTGAACTGTACTAAGTCCTAACAATGACATTGTTTACTAAAAGTTATATAGAACCTTAATCTCGGCATGTCATATTACAATATTGTTCTAATGAAAAGTAAAAATAACGGCTATTCATAAAAATAAAATATTCAAATTTCCCTTTTTACCATTCTACAAACATTCTACAAATGTTGGTAACAGTTGGTAATTCTGAAATATGTCAAGATGACTCGACTATCGACTTGTAAGATAATTTCTAGAAATGCGTGCATGAATACTTTCTGTGACATATTTTTTTTACGTATTATGTCTAGAATTCTATTTCTGTTTACTGCCAGATGTTGTATTGTTGAGCCTTAGTTTTTATTTGTTTGTAACAACATTTTTTTGAATACGAAAACCTCAATTATATGTTATTTTCAGATAATGTGTCTCTTTTGGCCCAAAGAACTTTACATAAAATAGACATATGTCTTAATTAAGCACTTTTTTATTTACTCATCAAAAGATACGTTTGTCATTTAGAATATTATTATGTCGTTATGTATAATAAACTGGTCGTCGTTTCATCAAAGTCATTATTTATAAATATTTGCTTTGTTTGGGTATCATCAAATTGAAAGTTAATTTCTCAAATTATTTGCTTTTTTATCAAATTTCAACCTTGCACTTAGCGGTGTGTTTAGCACGTGCAGCCATGTTGTGGCGCTGCGGTCATGTGCACGTGCCCATCATTATGATCCTTCGATCGCTCTCCTATAATTACTTGTATGTCAACACAGTGGTTTAAGGCACAATATGCAA
Organism: Leucinodes orbonalis; assembly: GCA_019425675.1. NCBI lineage: Eukaryota > Metazoa > Arthropoda > Insecta > Lepidoptera > Crambidae > Leucinodes > Leucinodes orbonalis. The sequence continues at coordinate 73,882 of PQWD01003487.1, forward strand.
CGATGATAGAAAAATATGTTATATCACGTCCTCATAGAGAACCGGCCTTAAAACGCGCGTTATTTATCAAGTGAGTGACGTTTACAAAGGCCCAAATTTCCCCCTTCTTTTACCCCATATTTCTTAATCCCTCTTCGTTTATAAGTTTGGCAACACACCCCTAGGTTTTTTTTCAAAGTGTGAACGGTCAAGACCCTTACCTGATGGTAAGTGAAATGCCTGACCATGACAGAGCGGCATTGAATGAGACCAATAGCTAATAGATAGTTATTATACACCATCAATGCCGCACTGCGCCCATCACCCGAGACAACAGTTGATAAGTCTATTATACCCGGTAATATCACTAGCTACAGTGCCCTCATCCCGAAACACAGAGTGCAAAACACTCCTGTTTCACGGGACGATATCTGGCACTGCGGTGGTACCTACCAAGACGACGCAGTACCGAGTCTACCACCTTGTTGATGACCCATTTGGTGTTGCGGTTGAGAGGTCGGCTGCAACACCAAGGGTTCCGGGTTCGATCCCCGGGCAGTACAAACATTTGTGTGCATGAACATGTCTGTTTGTAATGGTCTGGGTGTTTTCTATGTATGATATGTATGTATTTACGAAAAAAAATGTATTTAAGTATGTTTATCCGTTGTTTAGTACCCATAATACAGGCTTCACGCTTAACTTGGGGCTAGATGGCGCTGTGTGAATGTCAGTGGATATTTATTTATTTGTAAACGCAGCTACCTATGCGCATCCGCGAAGTTGCGATATCAGATGGCTCTCTAATAGTAAGTCATGAAATAAATAAAAAATACACTCAGTGTTTCAAACAGTAAATATGAAGCAAAAATGTAAATATTCACACACGTATTTTAAATAATCTTATATGATAATAGTACAGTCTGTGCAAATTTACACAATACATAATATTTTATGGAGCGCGAACATTTTCGCATTGCTAACATTCTTTCTGAATGATAAAATGAGTTACAATTCGATATTTGTTACATTTCAAATAATACTACTGAATTCTTTAATATGGAACATTAGTTAAGATAATAAAAAAAATAATTTACAGTATGCAAGTAATTATTTGAAGTTTTAACCGAAAACTTCATATGACAATTTAATTTTCAATAAAATGAAATTGCAAAACGTGAAAAGTTGCTGGACTTTTGACCGACAAGAATACCCGAAATAGCAAACATGCATTTGTTGTAGTTAATATCTTTAGAAAGTAAAAATAAAATGTCCGTGGATTCATGTCTGTCAGTGTTAGAGAATCAGCTAATGACAGACAACTAATGCATGTAATCACCGACGCGCATTAAAAATAGACTTCCATGAACTCGGCAATGATTAAGTTACTATGTTTACACTCGTACGGAAAAACTGTCATCGTGGTATCTTGATTGCTTGATTTCTATAACTTTCTAGAAAAAATAATGTAATATTTTATTGAGACTACCGGAGACTCTTCAAGGTAGGTATCCACCGCAGTGCCAGATACCGCCCCGTGAAATAGACAGTGCTATGAAACCTTATATCTATCGCCTTGAGTGTTGACGAAGGATAATTACATCCTACAGTTACTGGCGTGCACAGAGATAAAGATTAGGGTATGCAACGTCAGTAACACTAATCGCAAAAACAATAAATAATTTACATATTTGTCAAATTGAGTGCTGTTGATGACAGCAGATCGCCTATGGTTTCAAAGAAGAGGAAAATTGACGAACCAGTGGGAATCGTTCAATATGTTTCCGATTTCCGGCACAGGGTACGCACTGCTTATTTGCATATATGGAGTGCACACCATTGCCTACAGTTATTGGTTTCCTTAAACAATGCATCTGTCGAAGGTAAGTTTAACATCAAGATAAACGTATTCGTCGTATTATTTATTATGTTTTTAGTGCATCCTAGAGAATAGCAAGTCGCCCAGCTACCACGCATTAGGCGATTGTGGCGCATAATAGGCATGATGACTGGGTCCTGAAATCGTAAGAACTATTTCATATTATTACAAATCTGGGTTAAATATAACGATGTGCTTACTCTCAGCTCGAAAACTCGTGTTTTATGAATTTTATTAGTCTTCAAAGTTAGATGGGCAAGTCCATTTTTAAAGTACATTAATTGACAAAAATTTGTTAACAAAAGGATAACACATACAATTTAAAGCAACTTTTGCTATGAAACCGTTTTAGTAAACGCAACATTTAATATAGTTGTAGTACAAAATTCACAAACTATGCGTACTAATTACTGATGCGTGACGTCATAAATAGGTAGCCATTTGTATGCAGCGTTTTTGGGAAAGTCCATTAATGTGTTTTTATAATTGGAAAATCTCTCTGAGTTTTAATGTTAACGGAGTGATTTTTTTACCAATGTTTCTATTATTATGCGGTCCATCGATATAATAACAGAAAAAAAAATTGTCATCATCCCTATTGTAATACGAGGTCACTGGGTCTTTCCAATATTTGACGCCATGCCTGATATTCTAGTTAATGTATGCCACGCCAATCAATAAAACATTTTTGTTTTATTTACTGTGTTAATTAAGATTTCGCAGAATAATTAGCACATAAGAAATCATTACAAATTTTTATAGGGTTTGGCCAAGATGACGCTGTTCTATCAGTCTGCAAATATTGTAAATGTAACTAATTAATTCCATTTATTCATTATCTTGTATGTTCTCGGAATACGTAAGATGTTAAGTACACCAAACTGTTGAGATAAATTTCAAACGTCTACGTCACGAGCATTGAGGAAGTCCCGGGATAATTAACGTCCTTCGCGGAAAGCCTCATAAAGAACAAACTGGCGGTAACTTTAAGTGGGAAACAAACACGGTCCTTTTACTTAGAGTATAAACAATCGAAATAAAACGTCACGTGGGCGACTGGAATTATAAGGACTCAGCCAATTGAAGGAAGTTGTTAGGACACTTTTAGTATCGGCTTATTGCGACGTAAGATTCAAATTCAATTCATGAAAAAATATTCAGATATTAAAATGCGATGAAAATGTTATGCAATAAAATAATATAGAAATGAGACATGTAGCTCACATTTATAAAATTATAATTTTAAAATTACCAACTGGTTCGGAAATATTTTGTTAGGAGTGTTTTTAATAAGTAAAAAATGATATCTTTATAAATAAGTAAGTCAGGTATGATACCATTATAAACAAATAAGACAGATATGAAACATTTATAAATAAAGAAGTCAGGTAGGATACATTTACAATTAAGTATGTTTTTAGTAACTAATAATTGTTCTCAATACCTTTTCATTCCTGCTAGGAAGGTATACATAATTGCTCTTTGTATCTAGACATTTCATCTCTACATACTATCAATCATATCATATTCATATTCAATTATGTGTAATAGCCTAGGCACAACCTATAGCGCTCATATTACGAGCCTAGGTAGCATATGTAAACAATGTATGATAGAACCGTATTTGAACTGTAAACTAAGTCAGTAAGGCGTCAGATTAAATATTTATTTAAAAACTTGGACAGGTTACAAGGTATGTTTAATTACTTACGCAAGAATCAGTGTTACTTAAAACCCGGGGCTTATTTTTAATGCGCTTTCAAAAATTAAAAAATATTACAGTTCCGTACCTACCACTAATAAATTGAAGCAAATCGCGAAACGTGACGATCAGCACAAATACCGATAGAAGCGAGTTTTTAAAATATGTAAATTATACATTAAATTAATTCGTATATATCCTATCATCATCATCATCATAACTGCCTAAAATACCTACTGGTGAACGGTCCCCCCCCCCCCTCAAATAATTTTCCACGCGGACCGATTCTAAACCTATATTAAATTCATCCATTAATGTATGATATGTCTATAAATAATAATTTCAATACTATTGTTAATACATTTAGTGTATATAAGAAACATTTAATATATATAAAAATATATATATATATATATATATATATATTGTCTAAAAAATAAACTATAGTTTATGATTTGGAATTCCTGCTCTAAAGAAGCTTAAAATTAGATAGAAAGAAAGAAAAAACATTTATAGAACATTTAAAGAAAAAATATTAATTGGTAAGCTTTAACGTTCTCTATCACACAAACGTAACGATTTATTTGTATTTTGAATTTATACGAATATATACTCGTAGCATTAATCATCAAGTCCCTCTAAATGCCTAAAGTAAAGATAAAGCATGACATCCTGCAATAGACAAATAATAAGAAAAATATTTGCATCAGGTAGAGATCGAACCCGCAGTCACTGACATGCCGTGACTTAATATCCGAATAGTAAAAATGAAGACGAAATGTTATGTTAAAAAAATTTAGTATATTCTTTGGTTTCTATACTATACTAATAGCTTTGGAATAAATTATTATTACCAACCTCTAAAATAAAAATAATAACGACGGTTGTTTCTTATTCCAATCCAAAATTATATAAACAGGAGTATGTTTATATAAACGAAAAGGTTTTTCACACGATTCGTTACGAATAAAAATAAACTAATGTGTCAACCGAAAATATTTTATCACAAACAATCAAACATATTTCAAATACATGTATTCTTTTTCAGGTAAATTTTAATTACAAGTAAGTGCCTTACCAAAATCTTTGATTACAATTTAAATACTTATTTATTAATATAATAACAATAATTTTATATAAAGCACATGCCCATCATTATTTTAAACTGACTTAAGTCCATTAAACACAGTTTTTATTTCGGTATAGCTACTCGTATTTCAATAAGAGTAATTTTACGTTAAAAACTTAATCTACTCCTATTTGAAGTTAATTCCTTACATACCATCACATAAAGTAACTTCTTATCAAACACGTACCTTAAGCCATCGTCTCCTAGTCTCCGTCAGGAATTCGGCGAGCACCATCGTAAAACTTAGTTCGTATTTCACTCACAAATAGGCGTGCGTTTGTCGCGGGAGTCGCGTTTGCAATGGCCGCCGAATGCTCGGCATATTGTTTTATCGTCTCTCCCCACCCCCGCTCCAGAGGGATAGGGAGCTGCCCTCACATGAACTATGCTCTTATTGTTACTCTGTGATACCACACAACAGGTACTTTGTTCAGGTTTTTTTTATATTTCAGGCAGTATTACTCGAACTCTAAAGGAGTTGAGAGTGCTTCGGAGGGCATGTTAATCACGTCCACAGATTTCCCAATACAGGAGATGGGGCAAGCCGCGTTTTTAAGTGCGACAAATGTAAGCTCAACGAGCATACACTGGCTGCCAGTTTACGTTCTGTGGGACGAGTCAAGACGCACGAATATTAGAAGAAATTACCGTTTTTTCCCAAAATGCCATCCTGTGCAATTGTAACATGCCATCATCGCAAGGAATCAGTAAATTTACCAAGAAATATAATAACTTTTCACAGGTAAGAACCGAAAAGAAATTGCGACACTGGGACTGCCTATAAACTTGGCGGCTTGTCCAGTCTAATTGTATATTCGGATGTTTGTGATCACGTCGGTCCCAGCTACAATCGGATAGTATTCGTAAACAAACCAATCCGCATTGGACCCGCGTGGTGGGTTATGCTGTAGGCCTATGCCCCGCAGTGGGCCCTTATAGGCTGATGATGATGAAAATTACGTTATTTAATGATCTTTTAAAAATACGCACTCCGGGACATTTTTAGGCTCGTTTCATTTTTTTTGGACTGTGAGATATCTGCTTTCGCCAATTGTCCGATGAAACTGTGCAGGCCATACGCGGCCAACAGAAAAATGCCATTCCGAAAAACAAGTATCTGTTTTGTCAATATTATTAATTATATTTTTATGAATCTACCACTTTTTCTAAGTCTTCAACATCTTTCGAAATAAGCTACTACACTAAGATGTATAAAGATTGAACTGCCTCCGTTGTCTAGTGATCAGAAAGTCGAGTTTTGATCTGGAGTTGTGAGTTCCAAACCCATGGGAGACCGAAAAGTGAAATGTAGAGTTGCTTCAAGCTGAAGCACCGGATTGTCAAAAATAAATGGTATCAGGCTTCGGAAGGTACGTTAAGCCATCGGTAACACCTACCAAAACTCATTGGGCCTAGAAGGGAACAGTGTATACTGTGCGGGAAGTTGTAGGCAGTCGAAAATGTCCCTGCAGGAGCACAGTATAGGATAATGATGATTGAGATTGGAAACTATAATCACGGGTATGTGTCACAATGGTACCCTCCTATTTAGGAGAGTCGTCTACCGCCGGACATAGCTCAACCCCATTTTGAAAATCGATACGCCAGATATTCCGATCTTACGTTTTCATCGTCCAGTCCCTAAAAGTAGCCTTTCGCAAATTGTTCAAACTTGAAATTTAACTCAACCTCGCTCTTGTCGACTAACTTTCAGTTGGAGTGTTTATTTTATTTTAATACAATGATGTAAAAAAGTATGGATTCGTGATATGCTCACAAAACAATCGAAAAAAGTGTTCCGAATGCAGCGACAGCACACATACACATATTTCGAATTTGGAACACATTTACCTAAACAAAAGAGCACAAACTGTACTCTCTTCGTCGTTTGTGTTTGAGGCACGGATGGTGTATCTGCCTTTATATATACAGAATATCATTGTTTTTATATAGCTTATATGATGTAGTGGTGTCTGAATACATTTTCCTTTCTTTCCAAATTTTTACTGTGTTGTAAGTTAAATGTGTACAAAATAAAAATAAGTGGGAAATAAATTTAATGTTTGGCTATGCTGCCTCGATCCGGTGATGGTAGAAGGTGTAGGACCATGAAGTGTTGGCTTGACGTCGTACAGGATAACATGCGTGCCAATGGTGTAACAGTTAAGTAAGTGTCGGAAAGCGGAGCCTGGGCTTCAGGGTGCAAGCTCCGAAAGTATCCGGGAATAACGCTGAGATGATGAAGATCAATTAAATTAAAAGTAGTTCCGCAGCAGCAAGTAACATAAAATAACGTAATTTTTATTTACTTGGGCACCTACTACAGCTTTAATATGAAAAATAGTGGTTCACCGTTTATGACGTATAAAAGAAAAACTACACACCAGAAATCGTTCAAACTAAATTCCGTTGTTAGATTTTATGGTAATGCACATCATACATTTTTTTGATTTTATCAACCCCATAGTTTAGAACTTAGAACACACTTTTTTCAACTTTGGAAGTGCCTCTAGCGCAAACTATTCAATCAATAAATAAATGATATTAGAAACCTTTATATCGTTTTTAAAGCTCTACACATTGGTACCCAACACGAGGTGGTACGATTAAGAAGAGTTTCAGTTCAATGTATGGGGAACCCAAAAGATTTTTTTTAAGTTTCTTATTAAAACCTAATAGCAGTTCACAGAATACATATACGTACAAAGTTTGAATAGTGTAGTGCTTATAGTTTCGGAGAAAACAGAAGTTGTATTATTCGGAAGAACGGACAGACGGACGGACAGACAGACTTGACGAATCTATAAGGGTTCCGTTTTTTGCCATTTGGCTACGGAACCCTAAAAAGCCCGAATTTTTTTTTTTTTTTTTTTTTTTTTATTTGGGTAAAAAAACAATGTAGAACAATATTTGCTTACAAATGACATGACAAAAGTGCTATTTCTACACCAGCATCAATTACCACAGATTAATAAATACATAGTGAATAAGAGTGGCAACAACTACTTAAGACAGTGATTCTACACAAAAGATGAAATGATGACATAATACTGAGAAATTCGTTACATAATAGTAGGAACATTTTATTAACAAAGTGGTTCACACAAAACACATGAGTGCAGATACACAAACAGTGAGCATTGTTTTGCAAACAAGGAAATGATACATTTTTAAGATTACACTACACTTAATGTTGAAACATAAATATAAACTTAAACTTTGAAAAAAGAGGTGAGTTCTAAAACATTCAGCTGCTGCGCAGTGCTTCAAGTAATAGATTTTTATAGGTACTTGGTCTCGTGGCCATAATATCAATTGTATTAAAATGAGTATTGTAAGAGTGTACTAAGCGATAGAGTGGCGATCGGCTACCAGCGTTCGTACGACAACGGTTAGTAGCAAATATTTCGCAAATCTCGGCTATGATGTCTGGTTGGTACCCTGATACACAGTCTATTCACGAGAGGAATGCAATCATATCTATTGTGACAAATATCATACAACAACATCGCCTCCAAAAACATTCGTCTCTCATTAAGCCTATAAATTTTGTATTTTTCCAAAAGTCGAATATACGGTAAACGATTATGAAAACATCTGTAATGCATTGCTCTTAAAACTTTTTTTGTACCATTTCTATAGCTTCAATGTATTTGCTATAAAACGGATTCCAGATAGCTACGGCATATTCCAATTGAGATCTTACTAAGCTATTATATAGGCATATGAGAGTTTTTGTTTGAGTAAATTTTTTAGTAGACCTCATTATAAAACCGTACATTTTATAAGCTTTATTTATTATATTGTCAACATGCACATCGAGATGCAGTTTACTGTCCAAGGTAACACCAAGGTCTTTGATGGAAAGGACAGATTCAAGGTTAAACCCAGCGAATCTCTGACTCTACCGAAGTATACATTAAGCCTCTACTCTGCTACCACTATCTGGCGCAGAATGAGGAAGACCTATGTCCAACAGTGAATTGCGACAGGTTGAAGAGATGTTGCCACTTCTTATTACTCAAGAAATGTTTATCGAATAATTACATAATATTTACATATCTTTATTGCTTTGCAATTCTCGTTTAACAACAACAAGAAAACTGAAGAGTTTGTAATCCATATAATACTAAAGTCTACACTGAAGTGAGCTATGGTACTTTGTGGCCACTAAGTACTATGTTTATCTGGTTGAGCATGGAAAGAAAGAAAGAAAAATATTTATTTGGAGTCTATGTAGGGATAATTATAAAATGATAAGTACGTAGTTTGTGGCGTTAAATGGCGATGTATAAATGTCTTTGGATCGTCATCAGCTCATTAAATGTCCCCACTGAGAGGCACAAGCCTACCCATAAAGGGTGTATAGGCCTTAGTTGTCCACGCGGGCCCAGTGTGAATTGGCCGAATTCAAACACAACCTTTGAATCACGATCTATTCCTTCATAGTAAGAGCGTCGGATGACGTACATATTATTTAGGAAATTCGAAAACATTGGTACGTGGTGGGATTTGAACCTACGCCCTCCAGATCGGAAGATGACAGTTCACACCAAGGAGCCACCGACGCTGTCTTTGGATATTAAACTGGTAGATTTCATTAGATAGTCTAGAAATCATTGTGCTTGTTACCTGGTCCTTAATTCTTCTAACTTGCCATAACGACACTTTGAAATTCAATTGTAAATTTTGTATTTGGGTACAACTTTAATCCAAATGGTTTAAAATAGTAATTGTAATGTAGCATCAATGGTAGGTTTTAATTGTGTTACCAATTAAAACCTACCATAAAACAGAACGTATGAGAGCTAAATTTTACTACTGAGATACAATAATAGTAGAATTGCGATTTCAAAGGAGGAACTATTTAAAGAAGTCTACGGAAAATCAGCCTTCAGGTGTCTAAGGGGTTCCTCAAATTCAAAACTTTGTACCACGTCAGAATTCGTATTCGCCAAGAATGGGATCACAAAATTACAAACTTATAATGAAAACATGTTTATAACTAGACATGTTTGAGAGCGTCGGTGGCTCAATGGTGTGGACTGTCGCCTTCCTACCGGGAGAGCTGAGGTTCAAATCCCGACACGTACCAATGTATTTTCGAATTTTCGAAAAATATATGTACGTTATCCGACGCTCTTACGGTGAAGGAAAACATCGTGAGGAAACCTTCATGCACGCTGCGAAGAGATTCGAAGGTTGTGTGTGAAGTCGTCCAATCCGCACTGGGCCCGCGTGGACGACTAAGGCCTAATCACCCTGTACGGGTAGGCTCGTGCCCCTCGGTGGGGACGTTTAATGAGCTGATGATGATGATGATGTTTATAACTAAAAAGATGACGATTAGTATTTTATCAAATTTTAATTTCACGTCTAGGTATTGTATCAAGATTCATTTCTGTTTACGGTTTCCCGTTAAATAAAACAAACATTACAAGAAACGAAGTGCGTAACACGTCAAGATAAACTAACAAATAAGATAAAATTAAATAAATAACGAATATCGGTCAAGTGTAAGCTGTCTTGAACTTATTTGTTAGTGTATAATTAATTGAATTGAAATGATTGAAAATGAAATGAATTAAATTCCAGCTGATTCGGTGTTGAAAGAAAGCTATGCTGTAAGGAAAGGACTGTGCTCTGCAGTAAGACAACCAATGCTGGTGTAGAATAAAAAAATAACGAAAGTAGTCTTATGTGAATTATTGCAAAGCATTTTATCTGTTTTAAGAGTTTGCAACATCTCTAAAGTAAAACCTGTGAAGCTGCTCCAAATTTGGAAAATCTTAGAATCTCTAAGAACTATTTTTTATTTAAGTATTCATTATTTCAAATTAATAAAATGAATAAACATTATCTTTCAAATATGAAATGAATTAACATTTTGTTGTATTTCCGAAATTTCGGATCCCTAAATTTTGAGAGAACTATTCCTTAAACGAGTACCAATGGGATAGTTACCTACTCTTCCGGTTACTTTCGTTAAGGATGTCCTCAGTGAGAACACATCTATAAATAAATAATAAACCTATCGCCATCTAGCCCCAAACTAAGCATTCGCCTGTAATATGGGTACTAAGCAACGGATAAACATACGTATATATCTTTTTTCATATTCATATTATACACACAAACACCCAAACCAAAACAAAAAGACATGTTCATGCACACAAATGTCTGTATTACCCGGGGATCGAACCCGGAACCCTTGGTGTAGTAACCGACGTCACAACCATTACACCAAATGGGTCGTCATATAAAAAATACTTTTAGAAGTCGTTTCAATTGTACTGTAATTTTTTAGCCACGAATAAATACAGCATTTATCCGAAGCGAATGCAATGTGGGAACCGGGAGACGGAATGAAAACACGTATTGAGGCGCACTCTGAGTATATTGTCTATCAAATAACTTACATCTACGCTTATATACTAACTTATACCTATGTGTGAGAGAGGTTGGCTACACACACTACACCTCCCCCGTGATATAAAGAAAAAAATATTTAAGTATTTTTTTTTCAAAAGACAATGTAAGACTTCAAATAAAAATATATAAGTATTTAAATAACTAATTTTAAGTAAAACAATTATTTTTACTTTATTTTTTAAACCTTCTATATTTTTATTTGTATACCAAAAATAAGTATTATATCAATACTGCATATTTAACTATAGGAATTAAAATGTTTTAATATTACATACAATAATATGAAAATCGTTATAAAAATAATTGGTATAGTTAAAAAAATATGTATATTAAGAAATTGCTATACGCAATTAATATAAAACTAAAAATAATTTGGTTTAGCAGACAGGTCCCTTCATGTACATTTCAACAGAATTATAATTACCTAGTCATAAAAATTACATAAAAAAATACATATAAAAGTTAAAATCAATAAAATTTCAACACATTACAATACAGCTTTCTTTATTATTTCCATTTCTTTATTTATTTCTTTTAAATACAATATTCATCAGCACATCTCTATAAAAAAAATCATCATTTCTTTCTCTTTGTCCCTCATAAACTTTCTTGGCACAACACATTTATCACAATATCATTCTCTTATTTCATTCTTGGTACATTATAATTATACCTTTTTGGGTATTTTTCATTGGGCCGGCCGGTCCCTTAATATCACATAATCATTTGGTACATTTAATTAAGTCGACTTTTCATTGACATTTTAGTCATTATTACCTACTGCACCACGCAGCTTTATTTTTAGGGGCATGTTTTAAGATTACTCAATCTCCAACTATTTTCACGGAGAGAAGCTCGTCTACACCATGATCAAATAAAGGATCTGTCACCCTATATTGTACCTTGTACCATTTTAATATTCATCATAACTTTCAACTACACATACACTTCAATATCCTTACGTGCCTTCTTCTATCTCTATTCAACTCTCATCTCTTTTACTACTTCAAAATATACCTGCTTTTAAAAACCTTTCGTGACCATACAAAAAAAATATTAGTTCAAATGTTTTATTTTACTTTTGGGTGATCAGACCAATCGTATAATAAATACACATTTAAACTAAAATAAAATTTCCATTACACAAAACCTTTCACCTAAACATTATATCAATCATAAACATAAAATAATCTTCTATCAGTTTCATCCATTATTCAATCTTTCATATTCAACTTTACAAAACTTTTAAATTCAATCAATGCAATATGTGCTTTCGAAGAAATTCGTCCTGCATTTAAACACACAATTCAAATATATATTTCTAACATTCCTTAGGTATCATTCGGTATTCCACTATATTAAATTTCATTACAAAGAATTTACAATCATCACTTTGTTGTTATTCAATTCTAAAATTACAGTCGGCAACGCCGCGGTTGGTAACGAGACAAATTTCGCTGATGTAGTAAACATGTATGAGTGATACGCTGCTACTAGGCAATGCAAATAATTAAGTATTAAATATTTAATAATGTATCTCGAAATTAAGTTACGGCCCCGAAACACATTGAGTTTGTTTATTTCGAGGTGAAATATTAATGATTTAGCTTAAAATTTAGACTCAAACACTTCAAAAATACTAAAGCTGATAAAACGAAAGCTGTTACACGGAAAACACATGTATCACAAACTATCAAAAATTCGTACCATTTTGAATTTAATCACCACATTTTGAAAAAATATAAATCATCACTACCAGCCAGATTTTAAATACAAAAAAAAACCTATGTACTAAAATATTGTTACCATAGTTAATTTACATTTTATCGACCTGTCCGCTTACCTAATTGAACCTTACAACGTACCTTATAATCTTACAATTAACAAAATACATTACCTTTAGTTAGTAAGGTTACGTTAAAGTTATATAATAAGCCTCAATTATTTTAACTTATACGAGATATCTTATCCCTCATCTTAATCCCAAAAAAGAAACCAATAATAAAAATTAAAACATAATAAAAAAATCACTTCACCACTCTACGTCATTGTTTTGAGTCTTCTTCAAAAAAAAACAAACAACACTCACTTATGCGCCGGCTGCATTAGTGTATGAAAACCTGGCTCCCGGCTGCTCTGTCCAAACCTCGACACCATCACTCCGGCGGCCAGCAATTCCAAGCATCCATCACGATTTCACCCGGCAACCAGCTCTCTCGGAGTCGCAGATTCAGCAGAGTCATTTCTCCGAGTTCCTGCTTTTACTCTTCAGCAGTCTTTAGGGCCCGGCAGGCAAATAATTCAAACTTCATGTTCCAATGCTCAGTACTGCCTTAAGGCAGCACTGGCAGGGTCGCCATGCAATGTGGGAACCGGGAGACTGAATGAAAACACGTATTGAGTGCGCACTCTGAGTATATTGTCTATCAAATAACTTACATCTACGCTTATATACTAACTTATACCTATGTGTGAGAGAGGTTGGCTACACACACTACACGAAGCAATCAAGATAAATTGTAATATAGCAATTAAGCAACGCTGGCTGTACCCGATGGAGCGGCAAATATATTCGAGACTTCGGTTAATTAAATAACTGACAAATTTAAGAATTTTTCAGAATAAAAGTCTTCTTTTAGTGATTTGATTTGGTACCCATTTCTTCTTTTATTTATAAATACCATTACAGCTACCTACAGATCACTTATTTAAACACACTAAATTATACTGCATACTTAGTTATTATGCAGATAGCCCTTCGTCGGTGGCTCAGTGGTGTGGACTATCGCCTTCCTACCGGGAGGGCTGAGGTTCAAATCCCGACACGTACCAATGTATTTTCGAATTTTCGAAAATATATGTACGTTATCCGACGCTCTTACGGTGAAGGAAAACATCGTGAGGAAACCTTCATGCACGCCTGTGAAGAGATTCGAAGGTTGTGTGTGAAGTCGTCCAATCCGCACTGGGCCCGCGTGGACGACTAAGGCCTAATCACCCTATACGGGTAGGCTCGTGCCCCTCGGTGGGGAAGTTTAATGAGCTGATGATGATGATGCAGATAGCCCTTATAGTTGGTCACGGTGAAGATTTTAAGTTGCAGTAAGTAGTCATTTTACTGCCTATCTCACAGTTAACGCTGGAATATTTTACAAAAAAGTTTCCTTTAATAGTAAGAAAAATAACAAGGTATTTTGTCTTAAACTAAATGCATCGGTAGTGCAACTAACTTAAAACTGGATCTGAAAAATGATTGTTTTATATTGTGTTTCATATAACTACAGTACGAATCAAGCCAGACAGTAAGTGTTTGCAGGTGTCCCGATTTGCGCCGTACGTCCCGATTTTCAGTGGTCGGAGGATGCGTCTCGATCGGGACGCTAAATGTCCCGATTAATTAAAGAAGAAAATCAGATGTTTCATTAAAAATATATATTACGCTACTTAATCATTCTACCAATTACATCATTGTCAAATTCAAAATGAAACGTCATCAGCGTCACATCACATTTTTTATTTTATCTGGCTCGATTTGCAACCTCAAATCCCGATTTTTTAGCCAGCTGTTTTGTTTTAAATAGGGAATTTAATACAAATCGAACCTGGCAACACTACAGACAGTATACAGATATTCCTCTTGAATGGTATTAAAAACGTCTAAGTACTCGAGTTGTTCGTTTACAATCGAGAGCTCATTAGACGCACTACGGGTTCTTCAAATAAGTACCTAATTAATAACTTATCCTGGTCTCCGTGACGACTAAGTAGATTACCCGTTTGCATCAATATTATATTGTATTTAAAAATAAAAACATAATGATACAATCAAAAGATTGTTGCTTTAAGGGGTTGGATGTTTTTTTGCCAGTGGCGTATATGACATTTTACAAAAGTTAGGTATATACACAAAATCAAGAAATTATTTCACTTCCCAGTTCATCTTTCATAATGTCATCACAAACTAATGATTGTATTGTTTTCTAGTAAGTTATTAATAAATTAATACGTGTTAATTATCTTATATTACCATCCATAAATCGTAACCCTTGCTTTAGGTAAATAAAATTATATAATTATAATCATTATTAAATTGCACTTACAATTTCAAAGGTAAATGTTTAAGTGAACTTTATCGGTTCATATTATATCTCCAAGATATTATAAGAGGAGGTTATTCCACGGGACGTGCTAGACGATCCTGACGACCCTTTCACAGGTAACCGGCATGTGCCGGGCCGCTTTTCTCCCCAAACATATGTTAGGCTACCAAACAGGGTATCTGTGCTCGTAATTTTTTCGGGAAATGAAAGACATCAGCGAATAGAGTCAAGTCCTTCTAAAATATTCCATTTTGTTGTCACTTGGCTACAGAACTCTAAAAATACACGCGGATCGAACCATTAAAAGTAATGTTACTTAATTTCTCTACACGCGGTAACAAAAACCGCTCTGTAACCGTAGAGCCTTAATTAAGTCAATGTCAGGTCACCGAAAGTGTCAGTGGGCCGTCCACGAGTGGAACTTAACGCGGCCTATCGACTCTTCAAACGGTAGATAAAGTAATATCCCGACGCCTAATTAAGTTCTATCCACTGCAAATAATTGGCACTTAGCCTAACAAGGGTTTGAAGAACGTATTAGCCAGACAGGTTCTTTTTCGGTGATCTGTGGTAGATAAAGAACATAGATAATAGTGTGTCGATATATAAATAAAATAAACACAAATATAATCTAGGGGTATTATTATAATAATATTAAAGTATAATATATATCCACTGACATTCACACAGCGCCATCTTGGGATTTAGATGGCGCTGTGTGAACTAAGCATTTAGCCAATAGTATGAGTACTAAACAACGGATATACATACTCATATACATTTTTTTTTGTAAATACACAGAAAGAGAATTTAAATATTATACATAGAAAGCACCCAGATATATTCATGTATACAAATGTTTGAACTGCCCGGGGATCGAGCCCGGAACCCTTGGTGTAAAAGCCGACATCTCAATCACTTACACTATATGGTCGTCATAATCCAACGTTATCGACTTTTTAGTCTATTTTCCTTGTTAAATTGAAATTCTTCCTAATTAGATAAAAAAAAGAAGAAAAAATTATTATATTATTAATTAAATTATTCCTAGAGAAGAAAAAATTATTCCCGAGGCGCGAGGAAAGCACTGATGAATGTCAAATGAAGTTCCCACCGGTTAGTAATACCTAAACTTTTGTCTTATAAAGTTTATACACCTAACGTGTCAGCGGGATTGGTTCACAAGTTCGAAGTCACACAACGCGCAATGGAGCGAGCTATGCTCGGGGTCTCTCTTAAGGATAAGATCAGAAATGATTTAATCCGTAAGAGAACTAAAGTTACCGACATAACTCGCCGGATCAGCAAGTTGAAGTGACAGTGGGCTGGTCACGTATGTCGCAGAACCGATGGCCGTTGGAGCAGACGAGTTCGGGAGTGGAGAAAAGCGGAGGACCGGGATATGTGGAAACTGCGATAGGTTTATTAGTGTCAGTACTCAAGAGAATCTTTTCGGACAATCAGGTTATTCCGCCTGCAATGTTCTAAACTCCTAACATAACTTGGGGGAAACCGCATGAAGTGACTTTTAGTATGCGGTCCCTTCTCGTTACTTTCTTCTTTGGCTTTAGATCCAGTGCGTATTGGGTTACTGGGTTAGTCATATTTCGTCAATATTACTATATGATAAGACGAGTACTCATAACCATATATTAAATTATAGAACTCGATTTAAATCACGTCATTAGACAATAGTTTGAACGACGGGCGCCGCCAATTTGGATAAGGAGCAGACAGACAGCAAATATTGTCCAGGACTCGAATTACGCTAACTATTATATTCTATCTTTTTATTATATTGAGTTTAATATAAAGTCGGTACTGAGTCTTCTATATAGGTACCACCAGTTGCGTGTTTCGGGATAAGGGCACTGTAGTTAGTAAAATTACCTGGTATGAGAAACCTTACATCTGTCGTCTCGGATGGCGGGTGCAGGGCAGTTTTAACGTAAAAAAATACCCACATACTATCATTAATTTCCTTCAATACTGCGCCTGTCATTGTAAGGAGTATCACTTACCACCAGGTGAGCGAAGTGACCAGCCCGTTCATATCATAAAAAAAATGTCGTCATATCGTGTGCGCCTAAAGTAAATTGACGGAATTGACGCTCAGCATGTCATGTCAAACGCAATGCCGTGCACGCTAACTCCAAAAAGTGATTTCGGAGAAAATCTCAAAAACATAGGTAAGAGACAATTGAAATTAATATTTACCTGCATTATTAACGATTTATCCTGCATAGAAATATACTGAATATTATATTAAGTATATTTCTATGCAGATCATTTACTTTAACGCATTTTAAGCTAAGAAGTGTGGTAAGGTCAGTTTTTTAATTATTTGTCACTTCACAGTTCTTGTGTTTAAATATTTCTAAAACTAAAAGTCATGCAGTTTATAGAGGATTTTAAACTGTATCACTTCGCATTTAAAACTCAGAATCGTCCGTTAAAGGGTTAACGTGGTTCTAGTAAAAGGCGGGCAGCGCACGGTCGCATGCGCACGTAGCACAGTGGGCTCAGTGC
Source organism: Leucinodes orbonalis (assembly GCA_019425675.1). NCBI lineage: Eukaryota > Metazoa > Arthropoda > Insecta > Lepidoptera > Crambidae > Leucinodes > Leucinodes orbonalis. Next base: position 91,632 of record PQWD01003487.1, read on the forward strand.
ACGTAGCCCGTAGTCCGTAGCGGTATCTAATACGTTTGTTGGTTAAATGTTTGTAGTAAATCATTGTCGATTGATAAGATTAACAAGTGTTTCTATTCAGAGTATCCCACAGATTTCCCAATACAAGAGATGGGGCAAGCCGCGTTTAAAGTGCGACAAATGTAAGCTCAACGAGCATACACTGCTGCCAGTTTACGCTCTGTGAAACGAGTCAAGACGCACGAATATTAGAAGAAATTACCGTTTTTTTTCCAAAATGCCATCCTGTGCAATGTAACATGCCATTATCGCAATGAATCAGTAAATTTACCAAGTAATAGAATAACTTTTCACAGGTAAGAACCGAAAAGAAATTGCGACACTGGGACTGCCTATAAACTTGGCGGCTTGTCCAGTCTAATTGTATATTCGGATGTCTGTGGAGTATCCTTAGTAGAATCAATTATCCAAACAACATTTACAGACATGTTAATTATTGTCACTCATTACAAGAGAATTAATTTGCTGTGTCTAACATATGAATAGACAGACAAAAGGCCCATTAACACTGTATCCTAAGAGAAGAAAAATGTCTATTTCAATATTACAAACATACACTTTAATTTTATTTATATGTATAGATTATCTTCCAGATAAAGTGTTGGTAGTCTATAAATCAACTCCCAAACATTTTGCTCAGTGTATTTTTTTTATACAAAAGAAATCGCATGCCGGCATCCACGTGTTGAGACAGTCTGGCTGGACGCACGCACGGCGCCTCGTGCGCTTAAAGATGCTATTGACATTTGATAAAATTACGTAACTTGATCGTCCCTTACGAACCGAACGGTTAAGAAGTATATTCCCCATCGATCGAGTAAACGGCTCACCAGGGATTTCATATTTGTCTGTCTGTTGCTGTTGTTTGCTTGACCGTCTTGGCATAGCGTAGGACGCCCGGACCAATGGACCGCCGGCTTGCGAAAGGTCGCTGGCGGAGGCTGGTTGAGGAAAGCGAAGGACCGGGATATCTGGCGCAGTGTCCAGTAGACTGCGATAGGTTGAAGAGAGATTTGCTGACCCGGTAAACTTTGTTCGTAGATTAAAAATACGGCAGTTTTTGATCACGTTTTATACTTCACCTTTCACCAGTTTAAATTAAAGATTTCAAAAACCCTCATTAAAAAAGGTTACCATACAATAGACGAATATTTATCGGATAGAGATGTGTGGTCTTGCACATAGTGTTCCAGTTACAAAATGTTTGTAATAAATTATTGTAAATATGTGAGGTAAATGACAAAACTCCTAAATGATGATTTAAAAATAAAATGAGATGATTAAAAAGTTTAAAAGAGTAACTCGAGTTTCTTGCCGGCTCTTCTCGAAGATCCTACTTATTCGGAACCAGTGGTAGTGTCATTAAAAATTATTATAAAATTAACAATTGTCGATTCAAAAGTAGGTATCTGTAACAGATTTATTTGATGAATAAAGATTTTTTTCTTTCTTTCATAACATGTCAAGTTTTATTTACTTAGTAATGTTAAAAGAGTGTAGTCTTCCAATAATAAAACTACTCGATTTGTATTTTCAACTATTTTCCAAGTTTGTCAATTTGCGAACTTTATCAAGGCGGCCGGGAAAGCTTTGTGGAATAAGACGGGGAATTGGATTACTCTAAATAGAGCGTCTAACTAAATCGTTTAACTTTCACATTTAAGGTGAGCTTTCTGTATACATTTTACTTAAAACGTTGAATATATCCGAAACTTATTTTTGGAGGAAACCGGGCAAACGGTTTACCTGTTACTAGTTGTTATAAATCAATATAATTAAAGAGCGTCGTTGGTTCATTGGCGTGGACTGTTGCCTTCCGATCTGGAGGTTACAGGTTCAAACCCTGCCACATACTAATAATTTTTCGATTTTTTAAAAATTATATGTACTTTTATCCGACGCTCTTACGGTAAAGGAAAACATCGTTAGGAAACCTGCACACACCTGCGAAGAAATTCAAAGCTTGTGCGTGATGTAGTTATGACGTCAGAGGCCTACTGCTACCTGGCAGATGACGTCACCGGTATGACGCCGGACGTTGACTGGAAACTGGGGCGAACTGTGAACACAAAGCTTTTAAATTTACAAAAAAAGAGTAGACGTCCTTTAAAAACAATTTTGTGACACCACTAGCTGTGCCTCGCGGTGTTATCCGTGGTATGATATTTTTTTCCCGCAGTAACGCGCAGACGGTCGGTTTCAGTAGATTTATTTATTTGCCGTATTTATCCACGGTGTCAGCTAATTACATACCCAATTTTATTGAAATTGCTTCAGTCGCTTACACTTGAAGCAGTAACACACATACACACTCACTGACCAACAATAAATAAAAAATTACTCCCTTACAATATGCTCCAAAGAAAAGTGGCTAGAGAACTGGAGCACCTATTTCGCTACGATAACCAATATTATCATATCAGTATTGCATTTCCTTTCGTAAGACATCCATTATCCTAAATAAAACATAAGAAACCCATCGCAATATTGGTGGATCAACACCTTGATGCTCTGAATCTGTCAGTGCATTCTAAATAAATCCACCAATTGGATGAATCGAGGGCTAGAAATCGGGCACACGCCGAAGCAAACATATTGGTACTACGCGACCCACTCCGAAACCCACCCACTCCCACTTTTGAATAAATAAATATCCACTGACATTCACAGCGCCATCTAGCACCAAGTTAAGCGTGAAGCCTGTATTATGGGTACTAAACAACGGATCAACATACTGATAAACATGTTTTTTTGTAAATAGATACATATCGACGGTAAAAAGTGAAACAGTGTTTCGCTTTTTATCGACTATACATATAAACATCCAGACAGACATGTTCATGCACACAAATGTTTGTATTGCTCGGGGATCGAACCCGGAACCCTTGGTGTAGCAACCGACGCCTCAACCGCCACGCCAAATGGGTCGTCAAGTTTTTGTGGTATTTATATGCTGCTTAAAAAAAAATTTTACGGAAAGGAGTAAAGGGCAGTCCCTTTTTGATAATTCTGGGGACATTGGAGATGTTTCCAACGTTTCTTTTAAGGGGCGGGCAACGCATTTCATAGGCGGCCAAGTCACTTACCACCCAATTGGGCGTATGCTTGTTTCCCTTCTATATTACGATTAAAATTGATTAATTCTTAACATGAATGTACAGTAGACAATTTCCTTTTTTAAGTAGAGTTGGTCGTAATGTTTAAGTAATTGAATACTTCCAAACTTACAAGTTAATATGATCAAATTTTGTTTTATATTTTTAAAATGTCTAAAAGTAAAATTTTATACAATTTATTACTCCACAAAACATTTCAATTGAATATGCTCTGACTACTTGAGCACTATCAGATAACATTCCTCCTATATTACCTAAAAAGTAAAATCTAAAAAAATATGATGTCCCAACTAAGACTCCAAACCCGCAAATATATCTACTGAAACAATCAAACTTGAAATCTTATACGTGTATCGAAACTCTCAATTAAAATGCACAATGCCCGTCGCATAATTGAATCAGGTCGTCCGAAGCGGGGCAGTACGTGAGAGCGCGCCCCGCGGGCTGTCCCACGCATGGGCCACGTGCCCTAACCCATTGCAACCACCCCCTCCCTTGCAAACAATAGCCAAACTGTAACCCTAACGTCATTATTATAAAGTTTAATTTCAAATGCCACGTTCAAGTTAGCGAGGTAGAGAGAATTTACTTAAAATCTTTCAAAAATGAACACTATATTAACAAAGTTAGGGCTTTGTTTACGTCGACAAATGCAGTTTAACAAATAGGTAAATACCATTGGATGGATGGGAAATTAAATTTATTGTTTACTTGGAATTTAATATCGGGAAAATATATTTGTATTTAGACTTGCATCGATAGAGCAATTAGGTTTTAATATCGATTTTTTTTAAGAAGTAGTACTATCTACATGCCTAATAAAAAAACTATTAAAAATATGGTCTAGTTAGATAAAGATAAATCAGTTTGTTTTATATGTTTCAAAATATTTTTTTTTATATATATTTTTTTTTACAACAGTCATCGGCCCATTCGGTTGGAAACAGAAGCTTGTTTCCTCGACTCACAGTCCCCCCTCAATAACCTTCCCGTCCCATCAACTACCTATACGCTCATAGCTCATTGCATTCCCAACGTCATTTTAACTTCCTTAACCTTCGGATCATGTTCATCAATTTCGTGCTCTTAAGGATTTTCTCTTGTCGGATCCTACTTATCGCATAAGAGAACAAAGTCAAACTACTCGTAAATGCAATCGATTTTGGGCTTCCAATTATATCACCTACTGAACCGAAACACTAAAAATATACATATATATATATATATAAAATTACAATTACAAAATATAATGTACATAATATCACTCTCTCCATAACACATTAGGCAACCTTGAGCCTATTCAATAGGACCTTGGAAGAGCTCATGTTTTTTACATATACTAACATAATGGTTTGCCATTACATACTCTAATCTGTTATTGATACGCCAAAACCAAAACCTAACCTAACATCATAAACACAAGTAAACAATAATTAAGTTCACCAAACAAGCAGCTTTACGTCATTAAAATCTACATCGGTGAGCTTTATAGAAAGCTTTTAAAGCTGAATAAGATCTGCTCTGTAAACACTCACTAGAAGAGATTAAGAGGACAATGCGAGAGAGTTCTATTTGCAATTAAACATTTTTGCTCATTACTCAAATAAAAAAACATGGCGGAGGACGCCAGGCACGTGACGGGCACGCGCCGTGCCCCTCTGTTCTGTAGATTATGAAAATTAAATATTATGTATGGAAAATGCATTTTAGCAATAGACTTATACATGGACGAAGATTTTTCCTTTTTTTTAATCATACGTTAGGTTATTTTTTTTAATGGTGATCCATTACTCACAAGCGTTTGTTTTTTTTTAAATTGAGGATTTGAAAGCTTCAATTTTTTTGACAACAATCTTTTGATTTTTATTAGTTTTTTTACACATTGGTCAAGTTAAGAAAAACTTGTTATACATATTCATATTACCTATAAAACTTTAAAATCATTTTTTTTTACTTTACATTCAACATAAAATGTTAGCACTGAGTTCGACCAGCAGAATTCAACAAAAAATAATGCGTACCAATCTTAGATTACCAAGGTTTTGTACAATTTATTAATCCAGAAAAGAATCCAAAATCTTACATATTGCTTACGCTACGTCAGTTGTAAATGTATTAACATTTTATGAATAACGTAAGAGACTGAAAAATGGCTATACATCAGAAGTGTAGATATTTCTTTTTTTATATTTATTAAGGATATCAATATCTCATTATTAATACATGAGTTTGGAGTAAATGACTAAGCATTTATACATTTCCACTGTTAATTTATAAAGACTTATAAACACATATACAGACACCAATAAAAATATGTTACAAGATAAATTCAAAATAACATATTGATTTATCTAATCATTTCAGAAATATCAAATAAAAAAATCAATAATAAAAAGACAGGTCCCACCGAGATTTGAACTCGGATCGCTGGATTCAGAGTCCAGAGTGCTAACCATTACACCATGGGACCGCTGCAAATTGAGGCGAAATTAGTAGTTTAAATTAACGATAAAAGCTTTTAAATAATTATTTTAATAATTAAATAATTTTGTTATGTATTTAATGTGGTTAGAAATGGTATATGACGTTATTATTTTAAATAGTAATAGTGTCTTTGTTGGAATTATTTCATAACAATAAAAATTTAAGACAACATCTGACAAAGAAAAAAGCTTTAAACCAACCCTCGTTAGGAATGTGCACCTCAATTTAAATAAGTGATTGTCGATTGTTTGCCGCGGCATCGATAATCGAATGATGTCGATTAGTTATCATCAATCATATCTGCGGCGTCATCGGGACTAGGTGAACATGTGCTAACGATTGGAAACTCGATGGTAAATCGATTAGTTTACAGTAACATAGACGAGTTAAAATGGTATATTAATAAAATGTCTGAATTATTATTAATATTACTTGAAATAATAGGTATATTTTCGTTACACGTATTAATTTAAATAAAATATATATTGGCTAAGAAATTTAATAACCTGCGCAGTCAAACACAAAGTTCATATTCTGTTACTCCATATCAAATCAAAAATACGAGTAGTTGCCAACTGGTGACAAAAGGTCACGGCTTTAGTCAAACTTTGGGGAATTGTTTTTGCATAAGCCCTACGCAATGATCCATTTAATAAATTGGCGTAATTGTCACAGTGTTCGTGTCCTCGGTAATTTACTTAATTTTAAACTTTCAGGGCATATATAGTATATCTACCCTAATTTATTTATCTTTAATGCTTCCCGTTGCTTTCTCTTGAGATTTTTTTAAATACCTAAACTCGATAACGGGACGGTCAGTTCGCTCACCACATAGTAACAAAGGTAAGTAATACATCTGACCGTGGCAGAACAATATTAAAGGAAACCAATAACTGGGTAAGGCAATTAATTATACCGTCAGTATCACCCTGCGCCCAACATCCGAGACACCGGTTGTTAGGTCTCATATTCCTGGTAATTTTGAGTACTAGGTAATCTACTCAATATAAATGCCTTGCCTCGATTAATTACGTGGTCGATTCAGAAATAAGGTAATTCCTAAACGAACTAAAGTCCGGTTCACCATGCTGAAGTTGCACGAGGCAGCGGTGGCGTGCACAGAGATTATGAGTAGGGTATGCAAAGCAAGTGACAATAATCGCAAAAACAATGAATACCTTATTTACATTTTTGTCAAATTGAGTGCTGTTGATCATTAGCAGATCGCCTGTGGTTTCACCTATAGAGAAAATTGGGGGAATAAGTGGGAATTGTTTTATATTTTGGCCATTTTCCGGTTTGTCTGGACGCACAGAGTCATCATCAGCTCATTAAACGTCCCCACCGAGGGGCACGAGCCTACCCGTATAGGGTGATTAGGCCTTAGTCGTCCACGCGGGCCCATGCGGATTGGCCGACTTCACGCACAACCTTTGAATCTCTTCGTAAGCGTGCGCAGGTTACCTCACGATGTTTTCCTTCACCGTAAGAGCGTCGGATAAACGTACATATAATTTCCAAAAAGTTAACCAATTATCTCCAAGTAATTAATCTTTACGTTAGCTTGATATGCGAATGGTAATCTATATTATAAAATAACTTGTGGTTCAACAATGTCCACATACGGATGGGTATCGCTATGATTTATTTGCACTGATATCGAATCGTGTTCGCTACATTTACATTATTTGCATCCCACACGGCCCATTGACTCCGGGGATTGATAATTCTGTATATTGATGGATACTGGTACAATAACATTCGAATGACATACATTCATATAGGTACCTACTTAAAACTATTGAGTCTTATACACAATTTCATTAAGAGTGCAAAAAAAACAATTTGAATTAATTATCAAAATTAATTAACCCATGTTTAGTTACAAATACAATAACATAGTAAACAAAATAATTATTTTATGAATTATGAAGGTCATTACAGGAGTAGGTAAGTCTTTGACAATGGCATTTCTTCAAATTGACCGGTTAAGCTATTAAGTACAAACAAGATAATAATAACAATTGACGACTCAAAAGTATCTGTAACAGATATATTTGAATAAAGATTTTTTTCTTTCTTTCTTTCAAAAAGGCCATTTGTGGCCAATAGTTCAATAAGAGATCCCCATTCCCCATATCCATTAATATTACAGTCACGGAAGAAGGGTCTACGCTATTGCTAAATATATATAATCTGAATTTTCATAACAGGATTCGAACTGCATAGCAATATTCTGTTGAGAGCCATCAGCTTTTATCACCCGGTAAAGCTGTAAAAGCCATCTGTGTCCAACAGCAGTAGTCATTTAAAAAAACATTTTTTTATAAATCTACGAGATTCATACGCTTGCCATTAGCTTGAAGACTGTAAAGGCCATCTGCGGCCAACAGCAGACAGCCAAAAAGCTGTTTCTTAACCTCAATGATTGCAGGTCGTCAAACCTTTCTGACGATGCGAATTGTCCGAGTAATGTGACATGTCGTAATGGCGTGTCAGCTCAGCGTGTCAGTCGGTGGTGACACGCGCCTGCTGTTGACGGCTGCGACCTCGTCCGACGTTGGCCAACTTATACATTTATTATGTAATACCTTTGTATTTTTTCTATATTGTTATTTTTTAAGAGCGTACACACTTTTAAAGAGCCGGCAACGCATTTCTGGGACCTGATGTCTTGCAAATGTTCATGGGCGGCGTTGTCACTTACCATCAGGTGAACCGTATGCTCGTTTGCCTCCTGTTCCATAAAAAAGAAAAAATAAAAGAGGCATTCCAGAAGCATTGTCAAACAAATAATATTTAAAGTAAATGTTTTTAAAAGTAAAATGTATTGTTGTTGTGCCCTTCAGGGTCCATATGTGAACTGTTATTACAAATGTACGCCTTTTAACTTCATGCGGTATGCAGTAATGAATTGAGAATGTATTGAGATATAAACTCAGACTAAAATGCGTTTTATTCCCCTCGAGTCACACCACAATAAGTAAAACCTTATTTTGTCAAAACATCATGGTTCTAATCGATCTTGGCTATGAATTGTATGGATGAATGAATTGTGCTTAAGTATTATTAATTATTTATCGGGCAATATCACCATTGCACCCGTGCGAAGCATGGGCGGGTCGCTAGTACTTATATAAAAATAGAATTATTACGGAAAGGCAAGGCGCATCCTGGCAACATTAAGTAATCCTAAAAACTACCTGGCAAATCTGGGGCACGGCATGCCCCCGCTAAGTCGAGCGCAAGCAAAACACTGCCGTACCATCCTTTACCAGGATCCATTTCGCCGCATTTCAGGCCCCATTTGAAACCTTGGATAAACCAGAGCGCTAAATTTCATCATCTAGTTAATATAATAACTTACTTTAAATCCAAAATTTCAATCTGTAGTCATTTATTCCGACGTTAAGCGAAAGCAAAGTTTCGCATTTCGACAGACACTCACTCACTCACTCACTCATGATCATCAAAATAGAACTAGTACTTCCCATTAACTCAGAAAGCTGAAATTCGGTACAGAGTTAGGGTTTAATGGCTACATAAAGGGAAAACTATGAAAACTTCGAAAATCGAAGATCTGGAGTACCTGGTGACCCTGCTTAGATAACAAAATCATCAAAATAGAACTAGTACTTCCCATTAACTCACAGAGCTGAAATTTGGTACAGAGTCAGGGTTTAATGGTTACATAAAGGGAAAACTATAATAACTTGGATAATCGAAGATCTGGAGTACCTGGTGACCCTGCTTAGATAACAAAAGAGCCCAGCCAAACTATAAGAGATTGACATACCGCCTTTAAACAATATATATTTAACATGGTGGGCCGCTTCATCCGATGTCAAAAATCGGGGGCACGGTAGTGCCCCCGCCAAGTCGAGCGCGCTAGACCAATACAAACAGACATGTTGGTGCACACAAATATTTGTAGGTACTGCCCGGGGATCGAACCCGGAACCCTTGGTGTAGTAGCCGACGTTTCAACCATTACACCCAATGGGTCGTCTAATATTCCTTTCAAGTTTCTACAAAAAGAAGTAAAATCCCACCAAAAACATTCTGTAAAAAATCTAGCCAAGTCTCGATGGAGCTGCTTGATTATCTCTAAAAAGTAATGAAATCAAGACAAAGACGTGCCAAGTCTAAGGTTCCTTACTGCAATTAATTAATTATTATGGTTAATGTTGTGTGACTTGGCCGTTGAACATTCTTTATACGTTAGTGGCTTTATCAAGCCTACAATCGATGGGCTATTGAATCACCGTTTTCCAAGTGGCAAATTTGTACCGTCAATGGGTAGCGGTTCTGGCGACAGATTGGTGCAATGGTGTCATGAAGCACCTAGTTTTGTATCCTTGTGTACTCTTCAACGGCCAAGTCACACAACATCAACCATAATAATTAATTAATCGCAGTAAGGAACATTAGACTTGGCACGTCTTTGTCTTGATTTCATTACTTTTTAGAAATAATCAAGCAGCTCCATCGAGACTTGGCTAGATTTTTACAGAATGATTTTGGTGGGATACTAATTACCGGGCGGGATAAGATACCCGCTTACGTAAAATGGGAAAATTAAAAATAAACAAAAAAGTGGAAGTGATATCAAAAAACAAAACGTAGTTGTTTCAAAAATAACACAGAAAATGACAACAGCACCGCATGCAATTATTATTTAATAAAGTGAATTGCATCAAACGTTAGTGGACATATCGCTTTATTGCTAAACAATTAGACACATGCATGGGGTTGCAGTAACCCCAATGCATTAACAACTCTATTCAGCTCTCCCTTAAAGCTCATTTCTCTACCTTCGTTATTTTACCAAAATTAGGGGAAATTATTTGATTGTAACTGACCATTGAGTGACCAGTCGACGTCAAATGGGCAAAGACAACAAGTCTTTATGAGGAGTGTGTCGATGGTCCTTCATGCACGGTCAGTCTAGAATAAATATTTGTAAAACAAAATGACAAAGTTATATATATTAAAACTCAAATTAAATTAAAAATTTAAAAAACCCCCGACACAAGAACTTAAGTAATTTCCCTTTAAAAAGTAAAAAATAATAAAAGAAACTTAATGTTAAAGTACCTAAGAATCTATTAATAATTCTAAAAAAAAAGTCGCGTTTGGGGACCGCTCCTAATTTTTTCTTTCTTATATACGATATTTTTCATATCAAGTTCAGTCCCCCAACGCGACGTTTTTTTTACATCGCATCCTTTTCCAAAAGTCAAAGAACTTACATTCAAATCTCGATTCAAATAAAGCTGGTTACGATCGTAAAACTGTAACCATAAATATTATATCTGTAACCAAATTGTAAATCATTCTATAAATATGCATTCGATAATTTAATATAATTTATAACGGACAACATCTCGTAAATTTATAATCGAATTAATTGGAATGAAATCGAATTGAGCGGTTGACGAATGAATGGAAGCTAATGACAGCGCGTGGCCTGCCCATTATGGTCACACCCCATCCCTAGGCTTGCCAATTATTCCAATTTCAAGTTTTATTTCATCCTTTGTGCAAGTCAATCCATTTCAACGAACTTGCCAGATACGAGTTTACAAGTGATTTCTTTTTGCGTAAGTTATAAATGGAACCGACTTAGTTTTCTTCTTAACAGTTCTTTACGTAGTTATATGATGTAATTCTACTCGTATGCATACACACTACTCTGCGAGTATAATTTTGACGACCCATTTGGTGTTACGGTTGAGACGTCGGCTGCAACACCAAGGGTTCCGGGTTCGATTCCCGGGCAGTACAAACATTTGTGTGCATGAACATGTCTGTTTTTCTATGTATAATATGTATGTATTTACAAAAAAAAATATGTAAGTATTTTAATCCGTTGTTTAGTACCCATAATACAGGCTTCACGCTTAACTTGGGGCTAAGTGGCGCTCTGTGAATGTCAGTGGATATTTATTTATTTATTTATAGTGTCGTCTAATATAAAAATAATGCTATCCCACCAAAAACATTTCATGTAAAATGTTGCCAAGACGACGACATACGTTTTTCCCTGTGAAAAAGATATCAGATCTCATGTAGAGCCAAGCTTTTGAATCTAAACACTGATCCTTACTTCAACAAATTCTACGTATCAGGTGGTATCAGTAAATACGAGTATGTATGGCGTCGCCGTTGCGCTACCGTCGTGGAGGTGATGTCCTAGCCACCGGCGTAGGGTTGCCTCTTTGTCGTGCTTCTATAGATTACACTTCGGGGAGTGTGCGCAAATATTGCATGATATTGTCCCACCGAGTCCTTTCTTTCATCGGTCAACCAGGCAGACGGTGAAGCGACATCCATTTATAGTGGAAATGCCGAAGTGTCGTACAAGCGCTTTGAATCCACATTCATTATTCGCACTGCGTAACTGTGGAATTCATTGCCAGCTTATGTATTTCCCGAGGTGTACAATTTGGGTGTCTTCAAGTCGAGAGTAAATAGGTTTCTTCTAGGTCAGCGTGCTTCATCCTAGACATCGTCGATGTTTAACACCAGACAAGGCGTAGTCAAACGCTGACCATTAAATATTAGGAAATAAATAATTTAATATATAATATAGATTCTGATTTAAAGTAGGTAATTGGGTATTTGACACCACTAATCGTTGACGCACTTTTTATGAACTGTCAAAAAGGAACGTTTCCATATATTTTGTATGAGATTATTGATATATGACGCCATTGCTCACTATCATCAATTGACCAAATATTTATTGGTTTCAGTGTATTTAAAATACAATATTGCAAATAAACAAAAGTTATCAATGAAACTACATATAAAATAAGGTGCGCTTTTATAAAAATAAGGTTTGGTATTTTATTGCGGATGGTGGAGAATACCGAATTAGCCAAGTCAAATATATTTACTGATAACGTAGAATTTGGGGAAGTAAGGGTGGGTAGAGTAAGGCTGTTTAGATTCAGAAGCTTGGCTCTACATGAGATCTGACCTTTTCCACAAGTCAAAACTTACCCTATATACATTAAATTGGTCAAACTCTCATATAAACTTAGACACCCCTCCCCCATATTTTAGGAGATGGGGTGAAAGTTATAAATTTATATATATTTTTGTTGGTTATATACTACACTAAGATTACATACCAAATTTCAACTTTCTAGCACTTCATTGTGATGATCATCAGTGTGGCAGTGACGAAATCGGCGTATATTAGATATCTATAAAATCTAAAGTGTTAGAGGTATACAATTGAAACTATGTATGTTTAATAAGTTCATAAATAACATCATATCCAGAGAATATGAATTATCTGAAACCAACTCTATGAGAGTTCATAAAGCGACGAAACACCACGAGAACAGGTACCTAGGTAGTGCCTTTACGCTTCGCTTGGCTTGTTTTAGCGGGGACACTTCCGTGCCCCCAGATCTGCATAGAATAAAACAGATGCTAAGTTGATTGATAAGATGCTTGGGATACAGAACAGAAAAGCAAACTAGTCTGACGGCCGCTAGTAGGTTACTTTGAGCTAAACGGACCGAAATTTCTAAATATTAATCATTATGGCAATCGGTCACTTACGATATCTTGAAAATTACGTTGAAGATAAAATAAAAAAATACAAAGGTAAATAAAAATCACAAGCAAGCACGTTGTAAATAGTATGTAATATATCGTACTTTTTTAAATATTTATCTCGAACCCCATGCAAATGTCCGTGGGTGATTTGTGACAAGCGTAGCTAACATTGTAACAATTTTTAATTGCGCCAATTCAATGTAAGTAATTATTACATTTAAGTTCAGACACTAATGCAAATGTTGACGGCAATGACTAATTCAAATAAATTTAAATCAACCTCCGAGGTTGGGGCACTTAAGAATTTCTAGTATTCTTAAGTGCCCCAAACCCGGAGGTTGCCCTACCTTAACTTTTTAAACACAGCTATTAATTCACTTTAATCTTTTGCTGCCTAGGTACTAAAGAATTCGTTATTAGATTAGATTTTTATATAAATACTTTGTATTCACAACTTCACAAACGAACTTTAAATTAAGTAGGTAATTAGTTTACCAATCCCGGTTTATTCTATATCGAATTGTTTTTGTGCTGCCATCTACACTCGAATCTTGGAACATTTAACAGAAATGTGCTAGATGGCAGGATAAGCTTAAAATACAAAAAACTCACAATACAGCCATTACATTATTTACTTGATAATATTTGTACATCCCTTTTGAAATATATTAGGTACTAAATGCGCCAAATAAGTTTATGAATATGATTTATTTTACGAAAACTGTAAATTAAAATTGTAGATTCTCTTGCTTGAGCTGTCAATATCGGCCGTGTTGTTGTTGTCTATAATACTACTCTTTGGTTGTCACTTTGACGTATTGTAGTTGCGAGAAGAAAACAAGAATGGTGTTTATTGATTTTATTGATGAATAGGTTTTGCCACTTATTTCTTTAAATTTGTTTGTCAGTCTTATAGTGTGAAGATTAGTTTTTGTTCTCGGTCAACATATTACGACCAAGCTAAATGTCGACACAATCGAAAACCATGCCTTTGCTAGACTTGAAAGTTTATATTAGAGTGGTCGCTGCAGTTTTCTCCGTAAGTAAACACAATTTGATTTCACTGTTTACGCTGTTAACAGCTGAGGGGTTGGGTAGTGAACCTTGAGGTGTCCATTGACATGAACCATTGCGATTTAAACTTTCTTTTTTTGCAGCTAAATATAAATTGCATTTTATTCAAAAGCTAGTATTTGGCGGTAGTTAATAATGCAACTTTTTAATCTTGTATTAAAAGAATCAATAACTTGAAAATCGTATTTATTAAACATTAAACAGCCAAACCACTGAAGCGCTTTTTTTTTCAAAGCATCAAAACTCATATTTTTAGTTTAGTATTTTAATCGTTTTTTATTATATTTTTGTATATTTTTTGACGTTCATAAGTGCTTTTTGTAAGCCTAATTTGAAATAAATGTTTTTGACTTTGACTTTGATTAGTTAATTAAGACAAATTTGCAACTGTATATAAAGAAGATCTATTTGATTTGTTTATGTACCATGATTTGAATTAATAAATAATAATTATTATTTCATGACATTTATTTATTTTTTAACAGTTACAATAAATACAGTAATTAATGTATCATTTACCATCATTATGTAAGACTATAAATTATAACTTTATTATTATTTATTGCCTGTATTATGTGTAAATCCTCGTATCAGCAATATAAATAGCAACTCCGTTAGATGTGTTTATTCATTGATTACAATATAAATACAGAATATAGTAGTATGCTACTGGAAATCCTCATCTAAAACACTGTAAGTTGCATGGGTATTTACAGTTTTAATAATCATATATTTTGATCCATTGAAAGCTTTAAAAGTAAAGTATGTAATCACTTCCTGCGTACATATTCTTGCAATTCTATAACTTAATTGTTTTTTTTATATCTAAGTATATATTTGAGTTATTTAATTTCTTTTGTTTTTTTGTTATAATTTTATTTTAAATTGAATTTATTTTATTATTTATCTGTTTTCTTTTATTTGAGTAAATATGTATTTATATTTATGTTAAATTTTGTAAGTTTTTCTTTTTAGTTGCACCAAAATGCCCCTTTTAAACTAATTTATTTTTCTCCATCCCAAGGTTGCCTGGAAGAAATGTAATGTTACTTTTTTTGTGTAGAGTGCAATAAAGAATGTAATAAATAATAAATAAATAAATATTTAATGTAGTTTAAGACAGAACATTAAAATATTTTCAGTCTTATTTACAATTTATGAAGCAATTCTGCTTCATAAATATATATGTTATACTTCTAAATCATCATCATCATCATCAGCTCATTTAACGTCCCACCGAGGGGCACGAGCCTACCCGTATAGGGTGATTAGGCCTTAGTCGTCCACGCGGGCCCAGTGCGGATTGGACGACTTCACACACAACCTTCGAATCTCTTCGCAGGCGTGCATGAAGGTTTCCTCACGATGTTTTCCTTCACCGTAAGAGCGTCGGATAACGTACATATATATTTCGAAAATTCGAAAATACATTGGTACGTGTCGGGATTTGAACCTCAGCCCTCCCGGTAGGAAGGCGACAGTCCACACCACTGAGCCACCGACGCTCCTACTACTTCTAAATACTTTAATATTTTATCTAATAATTTATCAAAATATATGTTTAGTCATTACTGTTAGTTTTTGATGATGATTATGTAAACTATAATATTCAACCGCTAGCCTAGTATTCACAACACAAGTTTAAAGTGTAATTTAATTATGAAAAGATGTTTGGTTTGAATGTGTTAATTAATAACACATAATTTATTTTATTAATAACAAATAGTTTAAGTAAAACATACATAATATATTTCATATATATATATGAAACATATTATAACTTGTGTTTACAAGCTTCAAACTTAATTGATCTGACCTCTTCTTTTAATTAGTATTAAACACTGATACTCATTTGATCTAAAACATTAATTAGACAAAAGAGTATTAAAAATTTGTAGTTGAAAACATAAAATATTGCTCTAGTTTAAGTATGAGTAATTAATAGTGTAGTTATTATTCAGTTATTTATATTATTTCCCACAACTTTAACTTTTTCCTTATCTGTGATCAAGAGAGAAAGCAGGACTTTTGCTTAAGCCAGTTATAGCTATTCAAAGTCAAAATTCTTTATTCAGATTAGTCTTACAAAAAACACTTATGAACGTCAAAAAGAATACAAAAAATACAATAAAAAATACATTTAAAATACCATAGTAAAGTATTACTTAAATATTTTGATTTTAATGCTTTGGGTACTATTATTTTGGTTAGTTTCTTACCCCCAGCACCATATAGCCTTTCAAACTTAATGTGTTTTAAAATATGTAGTCTTCATGCTATCAAGACCTAATTACAATGTTTATTTATTTTCAGATATCATCAACCACAGCCTTTGTGATGGCCCTTCTGCGCTTACTGAACCCTGAGCTCTATTATTTGGATATGCCAGTGGGCACTGATTTAGGTAAATATCTTTTTAAACATTTTTTTTTATAGCTTAAAACTTTGTTCAAAACATTATCTTTAGTGACATAGGCCAGTATTCAGAAATGAGACTCAGGTATTAATCTTTACTTAAACAGAGTTAGAAAGGGATGCCAGTATGTGTCGTATATAGCATTATCCTGTTCCAACTCCACTCAAGTAGAAATCAAGATTTCAGAATACGGCCTAAGTCTAGAATTAGTGAATGCTGTGTTTAGCTATTATCGGCATATTAATTTTACTACACTGTAACAAATTATTATCAATATATCAACCTTAAAAATAATTAGTTATTGTTGCTGAGACTATAAATAAAATACCTTTGCACTCACTCTTCTGGAGGAGTATGAACACAATACATTTGTCGATTGAATGCTCTTTTGTTTGCAATAATTTAGGATGGTATTTAATTTCAAATTAAAAATACATTCTTTATTAACCCTTCAAATGCGAATGACACCTAAAGGTGTTGGAATCAATAGATTTTCTATTGTCTGCATTCCTGACATTCAAAAGTAAAAAAATATATATATTTTGAATCATTAAACCACATTCCTCAAAAGATGTTTATTAGATTTAAAAATGTAGTCTATCATCATTCAGTTCATCAGTCATTGATCTGTACAAAGAAAAGGCTGACCTTTTCAAGGTATGGCAAAATTTTTTAGTCTTTAGCAGTCTACGGGTTTAATAAACATGGTTTTGTACATGATTGATACAAAGCAGCAGTGTTTTATATACAACAGTGCAAAGTGCAAATCTTTATAGTAAAATTAGTAAAAATGTTACTGTGATAAAGGCAACCTATCAAATATCATTACACATCACAAAATGACGACTACGAAATTAGATTGCTTATTATTCAATTTGCAAAGATTACTTGTAATTAGTGTAGCACATGTCCAATGGCTACATCAATTTGTTCATGAATGACTCAAGATTTGTTGATCGAAAAAATCTCATATTTATGCTGGGACCGAAAGGCCCTCTTCTCTACGAGACTCCGTTATAAGCTGATGATGTTGTGCAGTGGTTCATACGGTCCAATCTCCCCATAGGTATGCTGGGTGGGAACACCAGCTACAACAATAAATATTGATAGCAATTAGTTTTGATAGATTATTAGTTACTATCGATGTAACTAGACGATCCAGACCCTATCACGGTCGCAAAAGCTAAAACATTATTATAACACTGTACAAATCGACAACCGAGATTCCTTCCCCGCCGGCGGGGGCCATCGTCTCGTGTCCCTGTTGGCAGTCACTATGCGCGTAATCGGCATGTACCGGGCCGCTTTTCTCCACAAACATATGTTAGGCTAGCAAGCCTCCCCGCAACGCCCTAAGCCGAGGTTCGAGTCCCACTCTGGAACGCCCTTAGGCTCGTTGTGTAAATTTTAAGACTCAGAGCCATCTGCGCTCGCCAATTGCCCGGTGAAGCTGTAAAGGCCATCTGCGGCCAACAGCCAGTCAGCTCGAAACAAGAAGTGGTCCGTCAAGCAACATTATTCCATAACCTTTGGTACTGAGGGACAATTTAGCCAGATGGGGGTTTTCGGCCGGCCTTGATTTGGACTGTCTTTGTGGAGCGGCCCAAACGATGATTCACCTTATGTCGTGTCCTGCTTGCCCAAGTAGCTGTTCTCTGCAGGATTTGATGTCGGCTGCGGACAGCGCTGCTGCCGTGGCTAGCTTTTGGGCTTCTACAGTTTAATTGTTTTTGCTATCGATACGCTAAGAAGAAGACCTTTGGTACTGTGCCAGTCGTCGGCAGTTTACGCCCCATACTCCCTAAAGTAATCTTGTATGAGTAGAACAAACCTGCACGATTTCAAGATCAGTCCAGTATTTGGACACTAAAGGCGGATGATGTTCCCCAGTGGTGCACTACCTGATCACGGCGCTGATGGTGGCCACGAGCGCGGTGGGGTTCCTCAACTCGTGCGTGGTGCTGAACCGGTCGTCGGCCCTGAACACTGGGCGGAACATCACCGCGTGGCTGCTGCTCGACTCGGTGTTCGAGACCAGCCGCGTGGTGTACGTGTTCGTGTGCGAGGTGGTGCTCAAGGGGAAGGGGACGCTGCAGGTCTACGAGCTGCTTATTGGCGGAGCGCAGTACTGTGAGTTGTTGTTTATTTTCCACTAGCTTTTGCCCACGGCTTTGCTCGCGTTAAGGAGTATAAAAACATCCAAAATATTTTTTTTTATCCATTTATAGGGCCTACGTTATAGTAGCTTTATGCATGCAAAGTCTCAGCCCGATCGGTTCAAAGTTGACTGTTTCATCCCCTATTTTATCCCCTTAGGGGGTGATTTAATCAACGTTTCTGAGAGACCGTGGTTTCACTCCGGACAAGTCTGCTTATTCATGGTATGACTCTCCGATACTGAAAATCGCATAATATTCTATATTGCTGTCTCAGAAAACTCATTGCGATAGAGAACTCGTTAAGTTTAATCTGCTATGTCTTGCCTAGGCTATCCCAATGCAGTAAGTTCACATGTTCTGGGTTCGAATCCCAGTGAAGGTAGGTGTTTTTGTGCTAAACAATTACACCTGTTTATCTTGGACGTTTATGTTTGGTTACTTGATAAGTGTCGTATCGCTTGTAATTTCGTATCTAAGTATATATTGTGCTTTTTTTTCCGAAAATAAATCACCATTTCACTGCCACTCTCTCATTCAAAGCGTTATCAAAATTATGATTCCAAACTCAAAATAACTTTATCGAAATAAGTATGGATCGTCAAGTTGTTAATTTTTTACTTTTTAGTAATTGTAACATCATATTTTTTTCTATTTTCAGTGGTGGACAGCTTCCTGTACTGTCAAATGATACTCCGGCACTAGTATTCGCTGTTATTAGTAAACTTCCATAGGATACAATTATGCCAACCCATAGAGGCTAAGTTGTTCGTTCTAAAAACATTATGATATTTAGTTAGTACCGTATTGATGAAAGAACGTAAAGTATTAGTTTCAAAATGTATTTTTATAATTAGTTTAACAATATAAGGCCATCGAATAGGTCTTACCAAAACGTTTACCTTGCTAAATATAGGCAAACCCACCAAATTTTATTTAACATGTATATGGCCATTTTGTGTAACACACCCAATTTATTTTTATATTTATATAAGTGTTGCAATACCTAAATAGGTACTAATCCCGATAATATTAAACGGGCAACACTCTCCCCATTTTGTATTGAGTAATTAATAATTTGACGGACAAACAAACAGTTATTTTCATGAAACGAGATGTACACACATTTAAAAACGTCAATAAATATCCTTAACTTTTCGTTATTGGAAATGTTATATTAATGGTAAGACTGAACGCGATGTGCCTTATTTTTCAGACAGTAAAAAGATTTTACTGTCACATTCCATCCCAACTGTGATTGCTTAGGGTTATTCAGTACCCTTAAATTCAAGACCTTGTTCTTAACGTCTTTAAATGTAAAGACTTTTAAGAGGCCTTTTTTATTTAATTTATTTTTTTTTATATAAAAAATATGAGTGATCTCTATTTAATATCAGAACAAAAATATCTTTAGCTAGATACTAAAAGTTGTTATTAGTAATGTAAGTATAGGTATCATTTGTTAAATATTAGTCTTTCAGATCTCTTTTTCTTAAATGTTCCTATAATTTGTACATATTTCATGAGTGTAAACGATGAAACTATGTAAGATCCTTTGTAATATTTATCTTGATAGCAAACTACCAAAAAGTTATTGTGTATGAAGTTAAGAATCTCTAAAAGGTTTTGTGATAATTAATAGGAAATATATCATTTGTATAAAGCTACCTAAACTTAGGTATAATTATTTGGTTAGTCCAAAAATTTTAAAGTCTGTTTTCACAGTATTTGCGTAGTTCCTCTTTTTATAGGTTTATGAAATAGTGAGATTTTAAACCTGATTTTGCTTAATTTAGGTGACGACTGTATAATTTAGTCTTGACAGAAATACTCGCTCATTTTCTAATCATCGATCATAAAAAAAAATTTGAAGTGCCTTCTCTTCAACCTATTGCAGTCCACTGCTGGACATAGGTCTCCCCATTTTGCGCCAGACATCCCGGTACTCCGCCTTTCTCATCCAGCTCCACCAGCGACCTTTCGCAAGTCGTCGGTCCATCGGGCCGGAGGGCGTCCTACGCTACGCTTGCCGAGACGCGGTCTCCACTCCAGAACTCGTCTGCTCCAACGGCCATCGGTTCTGCGACATACGTGACCAGACCACTGCCACTTCAACTTGCTGATCCGGCGGGCTATGTCGGTAACTTTAGTGCCTTAATGGCATCAAACGCATGCACCAATCTGTCGTCGAGTTGATATTGTATGGCGCTGAATGATACGAACTACATCGTTTTTATTTATTTTACAGTATTAAATACACCACAAAACAATTGCATTTTGGCATGTCACTTGTTATTTTTTTCGTATTTTGTCTATAATTTGAGATTATATTTATTTTGTAATTTTTACAACGTACAAACATTTTGTGTATTTTCTCTTCTTTACATCATTGTTGATTTATTTGACAGGTTGGCTTATTATGTGTATATTTTGGCGTAGTCAATGGGAAATTCAAAAACGTACTAGTCAATCGAATTGTTTACAAATATGAAAATTTAAGAATTATCTAGTAATTATTTTTTAATTAAAAAATAATACCGCAGATAATATTTTTAGGGAATGTACCCTCCCTATGTAATTGCAAAGCATAGCTTTCATTATAGCTAAGTGTAACTGGGTAACAGATATGTTCCGCAATTTATTAATGCTAAATAATGTCGAATCTGATTCTGATCGTAATTACCTTTTTTATATTTTTAATGCTTTTATTATCTTGCAAAATAAATGTGTTACACTTGATGCTACAAAAACAATCACAATTATATTCGTCAGAATGATAAGCATCTTTTTTTAGGCTGCTGTTTGTGTATAAAACCTCACATTCCTTAATTATAAGTTAAACAATTTAGATTAATGTATACGATACCACTAGAATGTATTTTAGTGTTAACGAAAAAACCTGATTTATCACAACCCGTTGGCGAGGGCTAGATATTTTAAGAGGTTCTGAGGTTCCTCTTCATTATTATTTTTCTAATTATCGAGTTGAAGTCTAATTCAAGGCGACTTATGAAATTTTTATTTGAAAATTGTTATTAGTCAATAACTATAATTTATATCAAATCAAATCATTTATTTGTTAGACATAGGTGGTCAAATAGATAAACATATGTTTGGTCATAGTTTAAGCATGTATCACTATGTCTTGCCTTTAGTAGGCGTACAAATTTTACATGTCAAAGTTATAATATGTTTTATGTAACTATTTGTTTACAAATAAAGTTTACGTTGGAATAAAAATGAAAATGCCTTTTATTTTTTAAATTGTTTTTAATCAGTGAGTTGTCTGTCCAAAAATATAATGCATACGCAGCTATCAACGCTTCAACAGGCTACCGAATTACAAAGTGCACTTCCTCAGCCTAAACAACTACACCCCACCGGCGACGTGCGTTCAATCCCATCACACATTAACTGCATAATACACCAAAGACTTAAAATATACACCTATATCGCTGTGGCTCTGATAAACATAAAAACAAAAATGCAAATTATAACGCAATAATTGTAAATAAGAATGAAACTGTTATTTACGTTTGTAAAATCTTGAAAACACAAAGAAAAAAACTTTTAGATTCCCTCTGAATTGATCTTGATACTGGGTGCATACTAAAATAAAATATCTCATGACGCAGAAAGAAAAAAAACATAAATTGAATTGGTAAAACTTATGTTGTGATGTAAAAATGTTAAGAAATAATCAATTGATTACTATATTAACACAATGAATCAAGGCTCCAAGACTTAAAAGTACAAGTCAACAAGCAAAAAACCACCTGCTCTCTCCTCATCTCCAGATGAATTTATCGACAAAACCTTGTGTATGTGAACGCAAGTCGCCATATGCTACAGATTAAACTGAGCGCCATTGAAAATACTACATGACACTCCCAAGGCACAAAACATAATAGCGTAATAATATTGCCTTAATACAAAGTCTATTTTCATATGGCAGCATTTCATTTGGTAGTTTACAAAAATGTTGCCTACCTTATATCGCAATTTTTCTACTATGACAAATGCAGCCATCCTTGGAAAGTCATGAGTAAATTCAAATACCGCACCAGACTTCGGGTTCTACCGATCAACAAGTAACAAGCTATAACGTTTAAGATGTACAATCGACAACAAAAGTTGTACAATAAACTTCTATTTAGCAAAAACTATGTTAAGTTCACCCAAATCAACACATGTGGCTTGTGTACAATATACTAGACAGATAACAAGTGTTCGGTAGCAGAGGAATATTAACTTACAAACAAGCTGGGCCACAATTCCATTAATTAACTTGACATTCCGTCACTTTATAATCCAACTGGAAATTTGGTATTCCAGTACAACTTTCAAGTATTTTAAAATGATTATTTATTACAATCAATTATCTCATGTTGTAATCAATTATTAACTACCATAAAACAGAACCAATGAGAACAAACTTTTACTATTGAGACACGATAACTATCCCATTAGCTCATTTTAAAATTAGCGGAATTGCTGCCCTGTAATTGCGGCCAAGCATTCAGAAATATGTACATATATTATTTTACCCTGTACACTTTAAAATACAATTACTACTCAATGCATGTCACATAGGCCGAATCCCATCATTCCATTCAGCAGTGATACTTTTCAGTCTAAAAATAATGTTCACACTTGTAGGCCTGTATCCTAGAAAGAGACCAAAGCATTAATCTTTACTTAGAGTAGAAAGTGATACCGCTATTTATCGTATATAGAGCTATCCCTTTCTACCGCAATTTAAGTATAGATCAACGTTAAGTCTCATTCTGGAATACAGGCCTTAATTTTAAAAGGCCGACCTACTTGCTATAGCAAAAATGTATGCATCCCTAAGTATCACTGCCTTGTATGATTAATAGCTTACAAAAATACTTGTTACAGTAAATATGGCTTTATTAGATGACATTTTTATATCTGAAAATACTTTAAAGGCAACTCCAGAGCAAAGTCGATGGCACAAAAAAAATAAACTTCAATCTAAGATATAAGAATTCAAATTTCATTTAACTATTGCTATCAGTAAGAAAATACTATATTTCATAATAATGGCACTTCTAAATGTTTTGTATTCAAATCTGTACATATCTTTATTATAGTGAATGAAAGTTAAACTCTATTACAAACGTTATATTCATCACTTTGTTAGGCACTTCATATGGCGTTGCTAGGACTTTATATTGCTTCTTGCCAAAGAAACTCCACGCAAAGTGCTTAGATAAAGGCCTATGCTATTCGACCGTTACGACAGTGACTTAGTCCTAAAACCCGACCAGAAAATCAGTGAACTAACGACATTGCACACCGAGTACCGAATCATTTATTGCTTCCAATAATCTGCGCAGTGCAGGATATTTGCTCATACATATTAACGTATACAGCACCTGTACAACACATATTATTTTTTTCATTTAAATTCATTCTCACAACCTGCTACCAAATTCAAAATGTACAATTGAATTCATATCT
Organism: Leucinodes orbonalis; assembly: GCA_019425675.1. Classification (NCBI taxonomy): domain Eukaryota; kingdom Metazoa; phylum Arthropoda; class Insecta; order Lepidoptera; family Crambidae; genus Leucinodes; species Leucinodes orbonalis. The sequence continues at coordinate 115,979 of PQWD01003487.1, forward strand.
ATAACATTAGTAATTATAATACATTTGCGAGATAAATTGAGATCTAACACAATTAAGGAACTAAAATAATTCGCAAACAAACACATCAACAAAAAGTTATACAAAACTTATAGTACACAGACATGGACGCATAAAAAAATACGGACGAAGTCTCGCTAACAACAAGTGTGTCAAAATACGGCCAGTTCTTATATGAAAAACACAAAATATTAACACATTTGCCGCGCATCTACCAAAGTCATAGATTATGTCAAGAAAAAGAACATGGCTTGTGTAGAGAAATGGTGCCGCAGTGAATAAAAGGGAAACAATCCAGAAATAACTTATGATAGGTTCTAAAATCAGTATAGAAAGGATATTTGTCAAAATGACATCGCATACAGCAGCTGTTATTTCGGCAACACATTATGTATTAATGACAGTCCGTCCGTATTTTTTTATACCTCCATGTACACAGATTATAATTATTAATTACTATATAATCAATTGAAAACGAATTCATACAGGCTAATGTTATCAAAACTATTTACAAAACATATTGTCATGAATTTGATACTACAATATACTATGAGACGGCAAATATTGTAAACCTTATGGACCTACGAATAGGTATCTTTACACCTTAATAATAAAATAAGCATTTTTATAGCATCCTTATTGTACAATCATTCATTACATTTACGTATCGCTAGAGTATTGCCGTGTATGTAAACAATATAAATAGAAATGCGAATAAACCAAAAGTTGTTCTTAGGACTTACTAATAGGTAATAAATTGAGACAAATATATTGATTTGAAACACAAAGTAAAAGGTCAAAATCTTAGATAGACAATAAACTAACCAAATGCACAATCAAGAAGTAATATCATCCAAAAAAATGTCCGAGCCGCTTGACAGATACGTTGACACATTGTTATATTTATGACATCAAATTATTCATTTAATTTCTGACCTTAAGGCGTTATTAAAAAGGTACAAAATCAAAGCACTAGCATACTACTATGACATGTAGCGAGCGACGTGATTATGAATGAAAATTCTGCCCATCAGACGCGATGGGCAGACGTTTGCCGCGGACACTCTTCAGTGAGTTTGTGGTTCTAGTTAGTTCATTGTTTATCCAAAGCCAAAACAAATGCCCTCTCTATTTTAACCACTATTACTTTCAATTCAAACCATAGATTGTTATATCAAAATTAATCATCTTACAATAAATAATAATAATAAGGATATCAAAAGTAAGGTGTTAGACAAGTTATCAATATTCTAGCATAATAAAAACACTTGGTAGCTAAAAAGGCCATGAAATCCACCATCATCCATCAGTCTCACGTTCTATAAACATAACGCACAAAGCGGGTGCCGTCCCCCGGGATATGTATTAGCACTTCACGCGCAAATAACTCCTACTACGTAACAAACCTATTTAAGCATAAACACTAAATATACTACGAACCGGGCTGTAAACAAGCAGGTGTTTCTTCATATAACAGCTGACGGAAATTGACTAGTCATAAAACAAACTTTGAAATAATTTGTTAACCTATTAAAAGCAGAGATTCCAGACAAAATAGAAAAATAATATATAGGGTTAAATACAAAAATATGCAGTTATGGCATTTTACGTGAAAAGAAATTGATAACTAAAATATAATAACTAAAAGCACAAAAGATGGTTGCATAGTATACTCTGACAAAACATCATCATCATCAGCTCATTAAACGTCCCCACCGAGGGGCACGAGCCTACCCGTATAGGGTTAGGCCTTAGTCGTCCACGCGGCCCAGTGCGGATTGGACGACTTCACACACAACCTTCGAATCTCTTCGCAGGCGTGCATGAAGGTTTCCTCACGATGTTTTCCTTCACCGTAAGAGCGTCGGATAACGAACATACATTTTTGAAAATTCGAAAATACACTGGTACGTGTCGGGATTTGAACCTCAGCCCTCCCGGTAGGAAGGCGACAGTCCACACCACTGAGCCACCGACGCTCTTAAACATATTAAATTGATGTTAGCTATCATTTGTATTGAAATGAGTAATAGGATATTTGCTACCAATTGCAATATGACAGAAAGCCCACTTGCTTAAGCCCCGCCCCTCGTCGCTTCGTTGCTTTTCCATGAACGCAGCCATTACCATGACACTCGATTTTGGCTGATATTTGATGTTCAATTCAAAAAATCTAAGCCTACTTTAGGCCATTGGTTGACAAATGCCAATAAAGGATTTTAGGAACATGAGATGTTTTGGCACATGCTCTACTGAAGCACCTATATGATATATTTATTTACAAAATGAACCACTCTTTATGTAGGGAAACTCTTAAACCTTTTAGGTATGATTAGCAGTTGAACATGAAAATTGATGATTGAAGCGGGATAAAATCATTTAAATTCCCCGAAGATTTTTTATGCCGTGAATGACATCTCATAAATTACAATGCAGTAGTTTGCGTTTAAAAATTGAGTTTGTAAAGATAATTATTGTACACATTTTGTTACTAATGTTGTAAGTTTACAAATTTGAAACACAAAATGTCCTCAATTGATATTTTTGAAATGTACCGGTTTTCACAGAACGTATAGTATAAAAAATTTACATGTCATATTTAATTCATGTTTTTGATAAATCAATACACGTCCCCCCAACCTTACCTCTAATGTAATTGTGTGGATGGATTATTTTTTGCACTTTTAATACTAAACACTGATATTGAATACTATGGCCTATATTCTAAATCTTGCCTCAAGTGTTGATCTTCATTTAAGTAGAGTTTGAAAGGAATACCGCTCTATACGCAGTGTTGCCACCACAGATTTCCCAATACACAGAGATGGGGCGAGCCGCCTTTAAAGTGCGACAAATGTAAGCTCAACGAGCATTCACTGGCTGCCAGTTTACGCTCTGTGAGACGAGTCAACACGCACGAATATTAGAAGGAATTTCCGTTTTTTTCCAAAATGCCATCCTGTGCAATTTTAACATGCCATCATCGCGATAAATCAGTAAATTTACCAAGTAATAGAATAACTTTTCACAGGTAAGAACTAAAAGAAATTGCGACACTGGGACTGCCTCTAAACTTGGCGGCTCGTCCAGTCTAATTGTATATTCGGATGTCTGTGGTTGCCACCTTAGCCCTTTTGTAGCTAGATCAAGCACTTTTTAGTATAGGTGAACTCCATTTTTAACGATTTAGCCCGAAAAGAGCAATCTAGCTCTTTTTCACTGTCTTGGAAATCTTACCAAATTATGAAATTTTCGTCATGATTGTTTGGGTTTATGAAGAGGAGTGTTTTTCACTGCTTCATCATCAGCTCATTAAACGTCCCCACCGAGGGGCACTAGCCTACCCGTATAGGGTTTATAGGCGAACTACATGTACGTTTAACCGATGCTCTTATGGTAAAGGAAAAATCTTGTGGAAACCTATACACACCTACGAAGAGATGTTTCACATTGTACAGAACATCTTTTATTGTCTATTGAAACTCCATCTATCCCTATCTAGCCCTTTTTAACTTCTGCTCCTTTTTAACTGCAGTGTGCCTCGTGTGTTGAGACTTGTGGCAGCCGTTTTCTAGACGTCCTATGATTGTTTCAGCATTTTGTGTACAGACAATCTTTTGTTGGTTATAGCAGCTCCATTTAGCCCTTTTTAACTTCTCAAAATGTCCCATTCCTAAAACTAAGGCGCCAATATTACAGTGTGATCTCTAGGCTTGATTATTCCTGTCGCATATAAATTGTATCCTAGGTCGAGGTGTTTACGTGTAGAAATTGCCTCCCAGTGTTGAGACCTGTGGCTTGCTTATTCCTAGCACCATATAAATCCATGGTGTAGGTGTTTCCTTTTAGACCATATAAATAGTATCCTAGGTTAAGGTCCAGGTGTTTACGTCTAGAAGTTCTGCTGTCGTTTCCGCTTGAGGTGTATGGCGTCGAGTATGGGCTGCCGCTTGCGCGTGTATCTGGCCCGCAGCTGCTCGATCTCCGCCTCCATTTCTCGCGCCTCCAGCTCACCCACCTTCATGTATAAAGTGCCGGTAACACGAAAAAGGGGAAAGTGTATCCTTGTGGGTGTAGAATCGCGCCTTATAAATTGTGTTCTGCATGTCAGTAAAGTGCAGAGCACTGGGGTGAATAGGTTTCCGTCGCGCCACGCATAGTCAGTGTTGCCACCTTAGCCATTTTGGGCAAAATCTAGCACTTTTTAAACTAGTTTTTTTAGTATTTACCCTGAAAAGGGTAACCTAACACTTTTTCATTGTCTTGTAAATATTACCAAAGTATAATGTTTTGCTAAACACTACTTTGTTGCTATGTCATCGGTCACAAATTCTTTTTTTTTACGCTCTATGATTGTTTCAGCATTTTGTTAACCCTTTTTAACTTCTCAAAATGTTCCATTCCTAAAACTAAGGTGCCAATATTACAGTGTGATCTCTAGGCTTGATTATTCCTTTCGCATATAAATTGTATCCTTGTTCGAGGTGTTTACGTGTAGAAATTGCCTCCTAATGTTGCCTGTAACTTGCTTATTCCTTTCGGACCATATAAATAGTATCCTAGGTTAAGGTCTAGGTGTAATTATCTAGAAGTTCTGCTGTCGTTTCCGCTTGAGGTGTATGGCGTCGAGTATGGGCTGCCGCTTGCGCGTGTATCGGGCCCGCAGCTGCTCGATCTCCGCCTCCATCTCGGCGTCGAGGCGGGACACGCGCGCCTCCAGCTCTCCCACCTCCATGTACGCTAGCTGCACATATACATATACAATTGCTCAAAGTCAACGTCAAAAACATTTATTTCAAATTAGGCTTACATTAGGGGATGTTCGCCGACGCGCATGTGGATGATTTCCACGCCACAATGCGCAAAGGAATCGCCTCACTGATGCACAGGGTGCGGGGAGCCTCTAATAGCATTCTGGCTCTTATTGCTCAGAAGCCTGATGGTGATTTTTTGGGGCACTGGGTACATGTGCATGTGCCTAGTGCTAAGAAGTAGCAAAGGAATGTTTGTATTACTAACATAATTTATAAGTAATTTGCAACTAACAATTATGGGCTTTTAGCCTGAAATTAAAGGATTTTTTTTTACAAAAAGCACTTATGAACGTCAAAAAATATAATAAAAAAACGATTAAAATACTTATACAATATACTCTGTATATGTAAATATGATATGTTTTTATTACATGCATGTGGATATATCGACGGTAAATAGCGAAACTGCTGTAACCCGCATATCTATACTAATATATAAAGCTGAAGAGTTTGTTTGTTTGTTTGAACGCGCTAATCTCAGGAACTACTGGTTGGATTTGAATAATTCTTTCAGTGTTAGATAGCTTATTTATCGAGGAAGACTATAAGCTATATATCATCACGCTACGAGTAATAGAAGCGGAGCAGTAATGAAAATGTTTCAAAATCGGGGGTATTTTCTCATACTTGGAGCTTCCGCTGCGTAAACGGTTAAAGTTACACAAAAGTCATGTATGAGAGTATTGTTCTCCTTTTAAAGGTCTACAAAAAAGTCCGCGACAGCATATGTCTATCTTTTAAGGTTAGCTCACTATAACATATTTTTTGCTAATAAAAATTCTGAAATTGACCCCGAAACCTTTAAAGTTGGAGAGAGGGGAAATCCTATGTATAGTGATAAATGAAAGTACCGTGTTATCCCGAATTTAATGCGAGCGAAGCCGCGGGCAAAAGCTAGTAACTTATAAATATATAAGTTATATGCGGGCTTTACAGCAGTTTCGCTTTTAGCGTCGATATATAGGGAGCTACACCAAAATATTATTTTTTGAACTTTGTCTGTCTGTATGTCTCTTTGTTTGTTCCGGGTTATCTCTTAAACGGGTGGACCAATTTTAACGAACCTTTTTAGCAGGTAGCTGATGTAATAAGAAAAAGCTAAGGCTACTTTTGTTATATACTTTTTTTTATTGTTCAAAAGGCTTTACCATTAACCTATTGAACGCCGGGCACCCAGACACAATGGAAAATCTATTGTCTGGCGCTTTAAGGCAACATTGTCGATCCACGGGTTAAACAAAAACAAACAAAATAAAAACTAAAATAGCTTACATGCTAAACACACAATCCATTAGGCTTAATTTCTAGAGAATTATAATTAGATTAAGTTATTATATAGGTCTAGAAATTTAGCTATGTACTATGGGGAGTTAGCCAGTTAGTCACACGTCAAGCGCCAAAATTGGGAAAAGGTTCACGAGGTCAACACGCTCAAAGTTCTCAGGACTGCTGCGATATATCACGTAACATAGTAATCATATTTGTTTTAAATACTACAAAAAAAATAGGGTGCTCAGTATCGGTTACTGATATTGATGAAGTAAAAAAACAACGAGAGCGTCGGTGGCTCAATGGTGACTGTCGCCTTCCTACCGGGAGGGCTGAGGTTCAAATCCCGACACGTACCAATGTGATTTCGAATTTTCGAAAATATATGTACGTTATCCGACGCTCTTACGGTGAAGGAAAACATCGTGAGGAAACCTTCACGCCTGCGAAAAGATTCCAAGGTTGTGTGTGAAGTCGTCCAATCAATTTTTTAATGTTATTTACTGCGTGTTCGATACCAAGCGTGTACGTTGACCGGTGTAACGGTGTTATCGCAGCAGTCCGAGTGTAGTACGTGTCCGTACCGCGTGTACATAGTGGTGGCGAGCAAGCCGGCTGGCGGCGTGTGGCCCCCGGCCCCCCCGTGGCTATGGCGGCGACGGGCACCACGTGCAGTTGACTTACGAATTCAAAGTTGCCCTCCTCCACCGCGCGGGGACACCCCGTCTCTGCTGGACTCGCCGCACTGCAACATTACATCACACGTACATTATAGCTTTTCGCATTTATATATATTATTTATTTATTTATTGTGAGCGTCGGTGGCTCAATGGTGTGGACTGTCGCCTTCCTACCGGAAGGGCTGAGGTTCAGATCCCGACACGTACCAATGTGTTTTCGAATTTTCGAAAATATGTACGTTATCCGACGCTCTTACGATGAAGGAAAACATCGTGAGGAAACCTTCATGCAAGCAATTGGCCAACGGCTACGCATTAGTAAACATCCGTGAAACTTTGCTCCGTAATTAAATTGTGAATTTCGGTTAAAAAGTTGACAATTGGTATCAAGTTTATAATATTTTTAAAGCCTGTGATCTGAGCAGGATTTTCGTGAAAACTGTTTCAAAATCCGCATTATAATACCTGAGCTACAAGCAAATATATTTGAAAATAAATATCTGTCGATCGACAACCCGCGTTCGCTAGCATCTGTGAGTCACCGCTGTCGCTGGGCACGGCCGGCTGCCGTTACACCGAACTACTCTTTACCTACGGGCGAGATGTCTGGGCGAGAGGCGAACTGCGCGGGATGCCGCGGTGTGATTAAGGAAGATGGCGCATTTATGAGGTGCGCAAAATGTTTCCAATTTTTTGATATTTTGTGTGCCAATTTCACAGCAGACACCTATGGAACACTGACAATTGAATTTAAAAAGTCATGGATATGTTTTGAATGCAGGAGCAAGATACCTAAACAGGATAATTCCCACACACCTATTCGCCAGCAGATTAGCAGCATTCATGACGTAAATATTGCCAGTGTATCTTTAGATGTATCGATGGAAAGCCCGGATAATATCACGCTTCTCGCAATAGAAAGCGCCCTATGCAAATATCCGCAAAGAGCGGCTCAAGTCAATAAATATGGCTCATGTAGTGAAAGAAATTACACGAATGCAAGATGATTCGAAACTCGTCTTGCATCAAAAATGTCTGCTCTATTGACAGAACAATTTAATATTTTCAAGACGGTAGTGGTTGAGAAAATTCAAAATTTGACTTTAAAAATTGACAAATTAGAAGAACGTATTCAAAATTTGATAATAATCTATTAGCATGTAGTAAACCTCATGGGTCAACGAAGATAATACTGGAAAAATGAAAAGGGAAAAGCTAAGTCAAAACCAAAATCAAGCCCCTTGCAGACGAAACAAGGAACAAGTATGACACCTGTTCGTTCCAGTAATGACGATACGCCTCCCTCTCTTGTACCGGCATCCCTATCTACAGTTGCTGTCCCGATAATGACTATAATAATAATAATAATAATAAGCGCGTAGGGACGTGACGACCCCATCGCCGCTGGTGAGTTTCACAGCGCAGTCAGTCACCGCAGGGCAGCTTGTGGCGAGCTGTTGGTGCGTAGCGACACCACGGACCCGACGGCCCCCGAGAGTGCACACCGACCGTCTCCGGCTCCCGGAGTGGCCACCCAAGGTCGGACTCTCACCTCTGGCTTGCCTTCATTGGCTGTCCAGAGTGGGTTGCAGAGCTACATGCTTGAGGGGTGGAAGTGAAAGATGCATAAGTCGCGAGTTGTGCAGTTTGTCTGCGCAGGAAAGCGGTGTACACCTCTCGACACCCTAGCGCCTGCGCCGGTGTTGCGTCCCAGGCATTACGCCGCATAGTGGATGCCCATCTAGCGGGTGGCAAGTCACCGTCTGCCTTAATTTCAAGATTGAGACATTTGATTTGGCAGGCGCCCCGCTGTCTCAATCAATAGCCCAGAAACTAGACCAGCAATTACCCTATCCATAGCCCTAATTTATTTTTTCTTTCCATATTTGCAATAGTCCTTGCACCAAGCGGGTGCTCGCTCTGTGTGTACTTCCATAGTGAGGCAGAGCGAGCGGCCGCTCGGTGTACACATCACAACTCATTATCTGTCTCACAAAGCCTCTACGTGTTGGACCAATGTCCCCACGCAAGCTTCAAAGGACCGGTCTATGAACCGTGAACTCCTAACAGAGACTACAAATAATAATAATATAAGCCCCTAAAATCCAACCACACGTCCGGATCGACCACCTGATCCACGTAGGGGGCGGTCACACGATTGCTAAATTACTGGCGTGGCTAATATGGCAAGGGTAACCCATTTAATATGGAGACTCGTAGTAAAAAGAAACGAATAGAGCCGCTACCCGGGGGCTATCGCCGGGCACACCTGGAGCTGACGCTGGTGTTTCAGCATACGATCCGTCAGTGGTGAGGGTTGAGCAGGCGGGCTCCCACCGGCTTGTCCGAAAATGCCACAGCCGACTTTCTGGATGAAAGAACACAAAACAATAGTCCAATTGAACCATTTAGTCCAAGTACTACTCATACA
>PQWD01003487.1:126232-147417 GCA_019425675.1 Leucinodes orbonalis
ACTCCTTTTTCACTATGAAGTACGTAGAGCGTCGGTGGCTCATTAGTGGGCTGTTGCCTTCCATCTAGAGCAGGTTCAAAACCTACCACGTTCCAGTCTTTTCAAATTTTGAAATAAAATACGTTTATCCGACGCTCTTACGGAAAGAAAACATCGTGAGGAAGCCTCTCGCGCACGTCTACGAAGAGATTCAAAGGTTGTCGTGAAGTCGGCCAATCCGCACTGGGCCCGCGTGACGACGAAGACCTATACGGGTAGCTACGGGTAGGTAGAGCTGAGATGATGTTGAATTACGAGCTCCTTCATACAATTGCCTAGTAAGATTTCTTAACTAACCTCTATGCCGTTAAAGGTAGAGGGTATGACGATGGGGGATGATACTAGACAAAACCCTTCTGTACCGCTAAAGAGGACCTGATTCATCATAATAGATTGTCATATAGTGTTAAACTAAACCGCATCCTAGAACAGACTCAAGCGTTGATCCACTTAAGTAGAGTCAGAAAGGTTGTTTTATACAATAATAGCACCATCCCTTTCTAACCCAATTTAAGTAAAGATCAACGTTGAGTTTTGTTCTAGAATACGACCTAAATGTTAAGTTTACTTGTCGGACCAATAAAGCAGAGACATAATCTACTGCAAATTATAGATTTTAGTGTTCTGAGGCTTCTTACAAATATATGTCTCATCATAAAAGTCATATCATTCTATGCAGACATTCATGGCGCATTATTTTGGCGGGAATATCGACGCGTTGATTGGCCATGTCCAGCCCAGGAGCATTTAGTGTTGGTATAAGTACGGTTTATTTTCAATAGTTTGTTGTGCGTCAATTTTATTACCCGTACTAAAACTATTTTGCACAATCTAGGTATATGGCTGAAAGCATTTTTGTGACATTTATAGCTACAGACCGCTTCATTGGTCTTAAATTGAATGAGCCGTCTCAATAATTTGCCATGATATATGTTATCAGGTCTAATACTACAGCCATGATCTCAACCGGTAGTAGGACCGATTTTACGACTCCCATCATTTTGGATTAGTATTGCAAGTTCGCAACTCCCGCGCTGCAGCGCTGGTCCTGTACATGATTTCTTACGTACAATGGTTTTCTTGAGTTTTAAATCAGCTTGGGTGTGCATATCTACATGATCTCTACAAAAATTACGCAAGGAACCGGACCTTAATCAAATTAAATCAAAATCTTTTACAGCGACTTATGAATCGTCAATTATTATTATTATATTTTTATGACTCTACCAAGTACCACCGGTTCAAATAAGTAGGATCTTCGAAAAACCGGCAAGAAACTCGATAGTGACTCTCATAACTGTTTATATCATTGGTTGTCCTCATATCGGCAGAAATCAAAAGCTATATTAAATTGCCAATAAATCAATACGGACTAGACACTTTTCCGAGTTACATAATTTGTTTAAAATGTAAACATATGTGAAAGCGTAGACGATGCCCTACGCAAGTTAGGGCCGGCTCCTACATGCTAATTAGCGAAAGCAGTCGCCTGCAGTTCTGTTCTCGAAGTTGGAGACGAATATGTGTACCTGGGAATAATAGTAATGGATAGGTCCAACTTCGAAAAGGAGGATTCTCGACAAATTCAAATTCTCTCGCTTCAAATCGCTGCCCATCCTGCTGGGCAGCGATTGGGAACTTAAGGGAGATTTAGGCCCGTATTCTGAAACGAGACTCAAGCGTTGATCTTCACTTTAGTAGAGTGAAAAAGGAAAAGCGCTCTATACGATAAATATTACTATCCCTTTCTAACTCAATTTAAGTAAAGATCAACGTTGAGTCTTGTTCTAGATTACGGGCCTTTAGTCTCAAATACCTGTGTCTCAAGACAAAGGTCTTTGATCTGTGTGTGTTGCCAGAATGTATGCATCGCAAAAATGTAAATGGAAAAAGTGATTTCAAATGTATTTTGTGTACTGTTTAAAAGTATGTTATATACTGTTTAAGCGTATACAATCAATATGCACGCTTTAATGCATAAATACGCGAATATTTGGAAAAACGTATTTTTCCTCAAATTGTTGGTTACTCAGATCAGGTTTATTCACGCTGCCCGACGTGCTCTTTACACATTTAATTGACATGTATTCTAGCAACTATAAGAAAGAAAATGCAACGTATTTTAAATTGCCGAATTCCCTCCCTCCGAAGAATTGTTTAGAACTTACCTTTAGTGATGTAATAGTACAGTAATATATTTCATGTTTTATAGTCAGTTTTGAACGCGAACGAACAATAGAATCATAGTACACGCACAACATTAGGTTAAATATTTTATTGTCGACATATTTCACATACAAAATGCCCGCATCGACCTGTATATATCAACATATAACTTATCTATTTTGATTATATTCGTTTGTATACAATTATGTATTAACATGTTTTTGTATTCGCAGATCGTATCCGTTATTTGAAGGACGCAGGAGTATTTTTGTCAAACAGATAACGTCAAAACAGACGCTACTCGTATATTTCGGCATTTATATACATAGGTACAACAATGTTGATTATATTTTATTTAATGTTTCCGATTATGATAGTTGTAATTCCAATTTGGATTATTTTCAATTCTAATAAGCATGTACTGTCCTAAATATGTTTCAAATATGATGATCAATTCTTACGATCGATAATGTATCATATACGACAGATACCCCTTGCCATTATTCATAACATTTCAAACTGATTTTATTAATCTTCTGACCGCCAGGATTTCAGATACTATAGAAAATCAATTGTTTCTGTTGAATACATCCATGAAGCAACAGTTAGTAATGTGAAAGAAAATGCTGATATGAATCAAAATTAGATACAAACGGTTACATACGACATAAGTGCATTATTCTCACATTATTTACATTAGTAAATTTGTTAACAACAATTTTCCTCAAGGCGCTTCAACTGTAAACCTAGTAGATCTGATGATGAATCATTACGTTCATATTGGCTTTGTTGACGTTGATTACGTATGAAGAGCTGTTTTCTTTCACGTCATAAATATTTGTTTTATTTAGTTGCCATCAGAAAACACTATTCGCTATACCATCAAATCATAAAAAAAATGCCAACTGTAAGTTAAATTTAAATCATAGTATTTTGCGGGTGATTTCGGTAAGTTTATCAATTTACGAAAGCGTAAGCCTAAAATAATACAATTTATCTCTAGTGTAGAATCTTGCGAAAAGTTATACATTTCCTAGGAAATTAATTAATTTAAGATTTTTAGGTATTATTTACTGGTGACATATCCATTGAATGGGATGCAACGTCCTCTAGCCCCAATTTAAGCAAGGAGCTTGTAACATTGATACTAAACAACGGAGAAACTTACCAATTCATAAATAAGCACATATTATTAAAAACTCATCAAACCTTCGACAATATTTTTACCAATGACTAAATGTGTCGGAATTCTACCACAGGATTCAAAAACACCATTACGTAAGTACCTATACCATGATCATATCAGCAAAAAACCACTTGTAAGACTATATATTATAATCATTTGAAGCAATTTTATGACCTCCAAAACCGTTTTGGTTGTCTGGTGTTTTTTTAATTCAAACCGCTTTAATGTAACCTGTTCGAAGACTTTATTGTAAAAACAAAAGAACATTAAAAACTTGATTTTAAAGGTATGATACAACTATCGGAGTTTATTACAAAAAAACACTTTACACGACAACAAAGTTGAAAACAAAAGGTTTTTTCTTCCTAAAAAAATAATGAAGACTGAATCAGAAATGAAGAGATTCGTAGAGAACACGGATCACAGATATAGCAACCCGTGTCATCAACATTATACGTCCCCACCGAGGAGCACGAGCCTACCCGTGGCGGGTGTATAGGCCTTTCGCCCATGCGAGCCCAGTGCGGATTGGCCGACTTCACGCATAACCTTTAAATCCCTTCGTAGGCATGCGCAGGTTTCCTCACGATATTTTCCTTTACTGTAAGAGCGTCGGAAAACGTACATATAATTTCGAAAATTCGAAAACACATTGGTACGTAGTGGGTTTTAAGGCAACAGTCCACACCGTTGAGCCACCGTCGATCTAACTAACCGCTCTAGCCTAGCTAACCATGTAACAGGGCTGAAGTGGCAATGGGCGGGACATCTCAAAGAACCGATAGCCGCTAGAGCAAAAAAGTGCTTGAGTGGAGACCTCGTAACGGCAAGTACAGCGTGGGACGGCCATCCGCGAGATGGGCAGATGAACCTGAGTTTGGTCGCGAGTCGTTGGATGAAAATAGTCTCCGATAGGGGGTGACGGAAATTTTTTAAGTCTGAGCCTTTGTTCTACAGTGGACGTAATATGGCTGCCATGATAATGAATTACAATAGTTTTTACTACCTAAATATTTTCAAATTCTTCATCTGATTCTCCCTATGGCTATCCCTGCAGTGGGTCGTTTAAGGCTGATGATGATGATAGGTGTGATATACACAGGTTTTCTCGGGACTCTACATATACGAAGGCCCTGCTCAAAATAACGGGTTTAGTTCGGATGCTTATCTCGCTAAAACCTTTTCTCTTATTAAAGTTAAGACAGATCCTACTTGGCTAAAGTGCTCAAAAGCTTGGCTAGCAATCCATGGAATCAAAAGCTAGTCATTTCAATATAGAGTCCTATTGCATACAGCATGTTTTACTAATATTACAAAAACGAAAGTTTGTGATTGTGTTTGTTTGTTACTTCTTCACGTCTAAACGGCTGAATAGATTTTGATGAAACTTATAACAATAGGAGTAACATATCAGAATAACACATAATTCCCGAATTCCCACGGTAACTTGGCTGTTGAAACTGCGGTACGCTGCTAGTCTTTTTTTATAAATTACAAATAGACGCCTACTAAATAACAGTTGTGGTACAATCGGAGTGAGTAACACATAGCGAACAAAACAGGTTCCTGTATCACCAGATAACTACACACGCCTGAGGTCAGACTGTATTACATCACTCGACGTAGCCGCGGCTATCGAAAAACTTTGGATGAAGGCCGAAAACTTTATAAAGTTTATTGTCTTTGCGTTCAGATAAAAGAAGAAAAAAAGATCAGAAGAAAAAAGATTTTTAAAAGAGTCTATTATTTTATTCTCCCGCGCAAATATCGTATTCTACGAAAGCGTGATTCACGAATGCCTCTAATGAATCCGCAGCAAAAATAACGTCACCTCTCCATATTTACCAGTGGGCTGAATTAAAAGTCTCTACATTGAAGTTTATTATTAAATTTGGCAATCGGCCACAGACGCATGCGCACCAGACCATCTGCATACATCCAAAACAAAATAACGATAAATAAACATAAGGCGAAACGCATTCAAAAAAGTAAACAAAATTCATCCTAAGATACAAAATCGGTGTCTTTGCTAATTTTCGTTAAAAAAGTACATACCAATATTAAATTTCTGTAGCAACTGGAGTTTCCCTTATTTAGCGTGTCACTAATACACTTTCAGTTTCTTCTTAGAACACACTGTACGAAGCACTGAGGTTGAGGTTAAACAAAGGATCCATTCAACGATCCGCAATTACATCATCGGACATTCGCGGGAATTAGCGTTACCAAACGTACACTTTGGAACAATTAACATAAACACACAAATTCGTATTTGGAATGCCGTAACATTCGCCGCATATGCACTGCGCGCTGTAATATGGAACGCGGCGTGTACCTTTTTCAAATTTGATTTGATGTTCTATATATGAATTCGATTAAGTTTATTGGTTAATTGAATTATGAAGTGTTGTGCCGTGATAAGCGTAGAGAGGTCGCCGCGCGACTGGTGCCCGCTATATCATTGACGCCGGCTCACGTGCGTTTGCATGCAAAAACTTTTACACAGAACTCGAACTCTCACAGAATGCTTGGCCCACGCCGGGTGCCTGTCATCGGCTTGGAATGTGGACACGTGCTACAGTTATGCTATTTCGGCGGGCGATATTTTTCTCACACTTAGTATTTAATTAGTTAAACAAAGCGACGAGAACTGTGACGTATTTCCTAAATATCTATGTCCATATGACTATCTGAATAATCAAAGATTTTAGCACAATTATATCTAACTGTAAAACGTATTCAGGTTACTCTGTTATTTAATAAAATCAATGAGTGTTTGTATTACATATTATTGAGATACAACAGTATTTATAATCAAACTAAACGAGCCAAATAATTTTCTCCTAATAAAATATATTGCCAATTAAAAGTTAAATAAAAGAACGTGAAACAGTTCACAGCTACTTTCGAACTCCGAAGTAAAATAAACAATGTTATAAATAGCTGTTAGGGAATTTATTTGCCCAATTAAACGAATGTCTATTCTTAAATTCATATGTCTCTGGTAGGGCTGATACAAAATATAAACAAAAGAATTACGATTTCGAAGCTATGCTAACTTGAGTTATGACGCCATTGGCATCATTATGAATTATTATTCAGATGTAACTAAACTTTGAATTTTAATTTTGAACATGACGTAGGTTTTTAGTGGGTTCTTTACTATTTTCTGCGTAGTTTTTAAAATGCTATTACTATGCGAAGTTTTATTACGAACTAAATCTTGACATACATAAAACAGCTGACGCTAATTAGGTCTTGGTCTAGTTTTAAATAATACTAACATAGATCATAGACAACATTTTCTGGTGTGTTAAGTACATGCTAGCTAATATATTCATCTGTTTTTAATGTATTACCTTCGTTTTTATGTTAAAAGTGCAACAGTTGCTTTTAAAGCATTGTCAAGTAAAAATATTTAAATGGTAAACGTTGGACTGAGTTCGCTCTGCATGGGGCTAGACGTAACCTTAAACTGGTTTTAGAATCTAGATTGGACTCCATCAATCAAATGGAAATGGAAAAAACTGGTCACGTCTAACAAAAAATACTTGTAAGGACTACGAAGTATAGTGTATACCACATTACAGTTTTTAAAAAGATCTATAAAAAAGTATAAGATATCTAGTGGAATTAATATGGCATTCAAATTAAGATAAAATGTTATTATTTATTTATTTATTCGCGAAACTTGTAACATTGAATTTTACTTTTATATTACGCGAACAAAAATCTAAACCCCTCAATCATTACCAAATAATGTATTATAAAGCCCGTTATCCACCACCTCAAACAATCATTATATAAGTAATCATAGTAAAAAAATATTTTAAAGAGTGCACATATCTAAATATAATCATGCACAAAGTAAGTACAACGGTTTATTTACCCAAAAATAAAGTAACACATATCTCACGCTAAAATTAAATGTTACAAGTTTCCCACCTCGGGGAGATTTCCACAAAATGGCAGTGAGCCAACGTCTCGGCATCCACGGATATTATACAACTACCGACCGAATATTGGTCGGTCTTGATCTATTGAATAATATTATTGATATCTATAAATAAGTACCTAATAATGCCACTCATTACCTATTCTCACCAGTTTCAGCAAAATGGTGACAAATTCATTCTTTACTCTATAAGAGTACAATTTAACGCTTAGGTTTCTCTATGTTCCTCCAGATTAACATTTTAAAAAAAGTCTCTTTTGGCAAAGATTAGTTATTTTAAGGTCTCTAGTATGAGTTACTACTCTCCCCTTTAAACCGAATTAATTTATTACTAGCGTCGACTAACCTATCAATAAAATGTTTACAGAGATTTACAAAAATAGAGCAGAGATAAGATTAGCCCAGATATAGTCTTTTACACATTTGTACTAGCGATCACGTATTGATAGCCATTTGGGTACTTACTATAATCTCATTTATTCTCCTATCTTTAATTATTTGAAAAAATATCTGAAATAACAATGAAATACCGTGCAACTGCGTCTTGGCGCTAACACATCAAACGTTCCGAACGCGCCGATAGTAACCTATCAACATGTGAATGGAGCTATCAATTTAACCTCGTCTAAAATAGATAGCGGATCGGGCAACCACACTGGCATAGTGACTTGTGGCATTGTTGGCTGATTAGATAAATATTTAGTGTGCATTTGTTGCAATGATAATTACAAAAAAGCTGATTTATATTGTGTTTTATTAAGATAGCAATTAAGCTTACATTTCACCTGATATCGAGTGGCCAACTGTCGCCTGTGATGCATCGGTGATACCGAAAAAGGGACGGTTTTGTTCCTAACTTTTGACGTAAAGTGGTTAAGTCCCAGTGTACTCTGAAAATTAATGTCTTATCTCTTCAGCATATCGCAGCTCACTGCTGGGCTCAGGGGGGTAACCACGGTTTTGTGCCTAACTTTTGACGTAAAGTGGTTAAGTCCCAGTGTACTCTGAAAATTAATGTCTTATCTCTTCAGCATATGCAGCTTACTGCTGGGCTCAGGGGGGTAACCACGGTTTTGTTCCTAACTTTTGACGTAAAGTGGTTAAGTCCCAGTGTACTCTGAAAATTAATGTCTTATCTCTTCAGCATATTGCAGCTTACTGCTGGGCTCAGGGGGGTAACCACGGTTTTGTTCCTAACTTTTGACGTAAAGTGGTTAAGTCCCAGTGTACTCTGAAAATTAATGTCTTATCTCTTCAGCATATCGCAGCTCACTGCTGGGCTCAGGGGGGTAACCACAATCTCTTAAAACAGTATTGTTATAATGATATTTCAGCATTTTTGTACCAGAAAAGACGGAGTAATATTATTGTAAAACTTCTTTAAGAGATGGCGGTAACCCCTCAGGTCGCCCCATTGTGCGCTGACTGAGTCGCGGGTAGAAGCTAGTTAATAAAAACCAGGTTGGCCTGAACATTTCCAATGAACATTGTGTATCATCAAATTAGGCATTTATGAATTATTTATACCATCATCGTCGAGCCCGTCATTGTGGGTTAATATGTACGATTTGCTTACAATAGCCATTCGGTGGACATCGAATAGATGTAACTATTGATTTGAGGATTCCAACCATAATAACTAATATTCTTGACGACCTGGTTATGCAAGGCTTGTTTCTAGTTTCGAAGATACGTTGCTGTAGTGTCTAGTATGTATTATGACTGCTATGAGTTTCTTGCTGGAGTCTTAGTTAACTCAACTGTCCAGTGGTAGATTCAAAGGTGGTAAAAACTGAATTAAATAAAGACATCATTGAGGTTCAGTTTGCAATAAGAGGGGGTATTGGGTTATTTGATAAACATATCACAGCCCACAAAATCGCGGCTCATTTTCATGACTGAAGCTACCAGAGGCCCAAAATTTCCTCTTCCCCATATTTCCTATATCCTCTCATTTTTTTAAGGTTGGCAACACACCTCTTCCTTCGGAATCGTGTGTCATAGGATGGCAATTTCATTTACCATAAGGTGAATGTCTCCTCATAGCTATACTGTGCAGGAAGGCTTGTGCCCTGCACTGGACCGTCATAGGCTGATGATGACGATAAATCCTCTACTTGTATGCCCAGTCATAAAATTAAAAAAAGACGTCCAACGAACTTGTCTTTAGTCTTCCTTCCCATTATGAATCTGATCCTCATGGTTCAAATAATAACGGTGAAATTAACCTGACACCCATACGATAACACGAGTTCAACGAACAGTAGCAATAAACTGCGAATTACTATGCACACGCTAACAGCTGCATTGTTCTGAGCATGTCATGATACAATATGTCATTATTAATATTCGTGTTATGTATTGACATAGTTTAAGTGTTGAGTCCCTTGTTATGTAGTAACGTTTTTTAGTCAAAGTGAACATTTATTCGTTTTCGTCTTATAATACGACTTCGCACTTATGAACGTCAATCACAAACACAATACTTGAAAATAATATGAAGTAAGACAGTAATCGAATAGCAAATATGGGACGGCTGAGTTTTATGTTGGGAAGAAAAAGAGTCGAAAATCGTAGAATATCTAAGATTTTAAACATAACAAGTAATGCCTTAATCATGCCTTTGGAAATGTCTGTTAAGGCGATCACATAATAATTTGAAATGAGCTCAAAGAATAATTTCGGGAATCCAGTACCAAAATATTTCCAACCTCAGTTCACAAAATATTTCGTATACATGACTTACATTAGATGAGGTTAGTTTATTAAACAACTTATTAATCACGGGGAAATTACGTAACTGATCGCGATCCAAGCCATTTACGAAATCAATAAGCAAAATATGTTGACGGTACAAGACCTACATTTTCTGTTTATCAAAAAATCTCATATTATTATTTAAGCGCGTTCTTTCTGTTTTGAAACTATCGTTGTCAGCTGTTGCATATTGATTTCCAACATCTTGAGCCTGATTTTGCCGTCCTTTGGTTTTCTCAACCAGCGACCCTTCGCAAGTCAAATATGGTTAAAGGAAGCGTTTTTCAACGCTTCGTTTTCCAAGGTTCAGCCTCAATTTCTGTAGATACTCATCTGCTCTAACGACAGCTCCAAGCATAAGGTAGTTGTGGAATTTAAGAATTTAATCTTTACTACCTACTCACCAAAATATCGCCTAATTAACCCATTCCATTCTGGATATCATAAGCATTGAAGCAAGTTAATGTCAAACTGTCATCTAACCTAAAGGATAAAGAGAAATAAAAGAGATCAAAGAGGTAACTATGACCCTTCGACACTTAAAATAGAGCAGCATAACTGTGGGCAGTGGCGTGTACTCCATATATGCAAATAAGCAGTGCATACCTTGTGCGTCCAGACAACCGGAAAATCGTCAACATATTAATGATTTCCACTTATTCGCCCATTGTCCTCTACAGATTTGAAACCATAGGCGATCTGCTGTCATAACAGCACTCAATTTGACAAAATTTAAAATCTTTATTTTTATTGCGATTAGTGACACTCACTTTGCATACCTTAATCATAATCTCTGTGCACGCCACTGACCGTAGGGGCAGCGACTTAAGCTAATAGAGTAGAAACAAGAGGGTAGAGGTCGCTGGGCACATCACTTAATGGGACGGACAATTGGGATGATAATATCTGGCATAAACATAAGTTCTGAATATTTTCGAAATATACCAAAAGGTTTTCGGTAAATCAGTTTTAAAACCTATTCAATTATGATAAAACTTATAAGTTGGTAACTAAACAAAATAAGTGTGCCGCTTGGATGGATTGTTTTATCGGCGCCCTAATGTTACATAACGTACCATGATTGGTCAAAATGGACATGCCAATAATTAAAAGATAGAACTGTCGTGTAAAGTTGTAAAACTATTAACCAAGAAAAACTTAAAATAGGTAGCAATTTGAACTTCAATATATCACAGTTCACTGCTGGAAATGAGCTTCCTGATAAAACCTGACAGACCTTTGCCTCGGAATTGCCTAGTAAAGCTATAAAGGCTAACGGCAGTAGTTATTTCAAATACAATCTTTATTATTATCGAATTCATTCCACATGAGATTTCTCGGGCGCTTTTTTATCAACAGTCTATTACCACTGAGGCGCATTTTCAAGTATCAAAGTTCATTTATGAGCTTATTTTTTTAGTATTAAATACTTATTTTTTATTGTTATTTTTTTTTTGCGTTCATAAGTGCTTTTTGTTAGCCTAATTTGAAAAAATGGATTTTGACTTTAACCACATTTCTAGTCCAATAAATAATTGAATCACATTTATAATAAATTTACATTGAAATCAATATCAGACTCAATGTTTTATGAAAGGTGCAAGAGTATCTTCATGCCAAGAGTGAAAATGAAGGCTTAATGTAAATAAGGGTAAATACGAACAGCAACCTCAATCATTAATTTCAGCGGTAAACTTAATAACAGCATGAAAAAGAAATCCAGAAAGTAGAAACACAAACTTCCCGGGAAAATGGGAAAATTAAATGTAGCGTAACTCGTGGCATAAAGTTCATGTGCCGAATTAATGTTCTATTTTCGTGACATTTGGGATCATTATCGTGTAACACCACTTCACCTAGAAACCTTTCGTTGCGTGTCAAGGTTACTCCTCAGCTTACATCGTAAACGAAACGGTTGTAGATCCAAACTTGGATAATGAACCGAAAATGGTTAATTGGACAACAATTTCATACTATTAAAAACTCTTAAGACGCGGTAACAGAGTGCAATTTGGATTGAACGTTTGAACACAATTTAGTGAAACTTTGTAAATAAGCAATTTCATCAGTAAAATAATACAACGAGTTTTATATCAAAACTATTGAACAATCTACAGTAAGGTATACTTTTTCAACGCAGGTTTACGAACCCAGGTTGAAATTTGAATCTAATGAAATCACGTTAATACGTTAACATACTCGTATGTGTACGAAAATTTACCTTTTAAGAGAAACTGAAGAGCAATCCGAGTCTTTTAATCACCTACTTAGGCCTCCCCTAATTACTTCCACGCGTACCGTTCCTGGGACAGTCGACATACATGGGTTAAAAACTGGTCTACAATTGTTTTATTTCCTTAGAAATCAAATAAGTGTCAATATATGAATATATTACACATCACTAGGATTGCGCTGAATCGTGCAGAACAATAGTTAAGGCTATGCGCTTTGTACACTATCAGCTTTTTATAGCAGTTGAAACAAAGTTAGTTATTTATAGTAATTTAAAAATATTTCAGTCGCACGACCAAACCACACGCAGACCCTTTTCAACACAAGATCTTCTAATTACGTATTAATCTGGTATGAAGACCTAAGTACGGTAGAGTACTAAACACTTTATAAGGGTGTATCCAGTCCAGACAGAGTAGGTCTGTACATTTTATAAAATTAATCTATTCTTATTACTCAGAGTAAAACCAATGAGATCCACCACTTTTTATAAAGAATTAAAAAATACCATATAATTATATTTATCTGTTCGGATGACAAGCCAGACTTAGTGACACAAACTATAGTTTTTCTATTATTATTACTCTCGCTTAACTTTGGACCGGTTACAAGCCATTTAGAATTAAAAATAAAAGGTTATATAATAACCCACTCGAATACAAACACAGTGGCAACTTGCCAGCCATGGGTGTTAAAGTCACCTCTAACCCTGTGCCCAGAAATACACGTAATAATAATTAACTAATCCAGTGTTTTATATTCCAAAATAGTATAATTATGAATAGCCTTGTTTCTACGGATACATAACAGGACTTAAAGTTTTAGGCCCGTATTCTAGAACAAGACACAGGCATTGATCTCTATTTAAAGCGAGTGAGAAAAGGAATGCCGCTATTTATAGTTCATAGCGCTATCCCTTTCTAACTCAATTTAAGTAAAAATCATCGTTGAGTCTCGTTTTAGAGTACGATCCTTAGACGTCCAACGTTCTGAAAATCCTTTTTTTATTGCATTGTACTAAACTAATGAAATGTCACGTGCCTTCTCTTATGGTTTTGATAAACATAGACTATAAATATTAATTATTGGTTTTCAGTCGTACAATACTGCAATTATATACCTTATTGAGTTGTGTTACGAGTTCGTTGTGAAACAGACTTAAACGGATTGGCAATCAGCCAATTGTTGGATTTATGCGAGTTTTGACGGAAACCGCTAAATTTAGTTGCGCAAGCGCAGGACGTGGATTTGCGATTAAAGTCGAATGAATTAATAAATGTCAACGAATTGTATATATGAATACTAGCTTTCTGCACATAATAATCGCGCCAGATTTTTAAATAGTATCTAAAATTAATTCTTTTGGTCATAAAGCCTACGAAGATATCGTACCTTTAAGTTTACATGGAAGGAATTATAAGATCACTGGCGAACCGCTCCGATTTCGCCCGGGTGAAATGCTGATAATAGGCACGCCCCCGCCTCAAACCTCAAAAATAGTTGCTATAATACATATAAACCTTCCTTTTCAATCACTCAACTATTAAACAAACCACATCAGAATCCGTTACGTAGTTTTAAAAATTTAAGCATACATAGGGACACAGAGATAGAAAAAGCGCCTTTGTTTTATAATATGCGTGATTGATTTACAAGAAAATTCAACTTACATTATATTCATAAATGAGCATTGTTATACACATTTCGTGCTATCAGTACATTAGGAACTCTTAATCATAAAATAAATTAAACTATTTACTGAAAGGTGTATGTATCATGTCGGCTGTTCAACATTTGGTATATTTTAATTTATATTTTCCAATTCATTGCTTGCTGTATATTAACAAAACAGTCCTCACCCACATAACCAGCAATTAATTATAAATTAGCTAAAATAGAATTATACTAAATGATCAGCAATCCAATATGCCACCATCTTTCTATATTTATTAAATAACACCTGTAGATTCAATTTAGTATTGAACAATTCAAATATATTGTAACAAAACACTTACCGGTATCACCCACAGCTTGACTGAGAGTGTTCTCAGTAACAGGCCTCAGTGCTTCCACGGCGCTGATGTAGCCTAGGCGATCGGCGATCGCGCAGGCCGTTTGTCCAGTCTGTATAATGGATACGATCGTATTAAAAAATGAAAAATCTTTATTTACATAAATTGCAGGTTTTACAATGATACAGAGGTTGACTTACTCCTATTAAGCGTGGAAACGCTTGTCCCAGGAGTAACCGCTCTCCCATAACATTTCATGGGTGTACATTTATGGTTTGTTTAAATACAAATTAAACTACTTCATACAAAGAATTTCGTTGCTTAATGTATTAATCTATAAGAAACAGTGTCTGTTTGTGTGTGTTTTTGAGTGTATGTGAATGTTGAGTGTGTGGGTGTATGTCTGTATATGTGTGTGCTTATGTGAGCAATGTATGTGCTTAACTTTTTATCATCAGCTAATAACGTCCCATGGAAGGCCTAGGCATAGAGCCTACTCGCACAGTATCGTCATGGGAAGATTGGGCAACGAGGATACAATGCGGATAGATATTCTATTGTGTCTGGATTCTCGGCGTTTAATGGGTTAACGACTATCATCCTAAGATTGTAGCCAGCACCGACGGGTGACAGCTTAATGTGCCCTTCGAAGCATGGAAACATATTTCATTTCGGATAACGTAAAGTAGAACGTAAGGTGAATCAGCCCGCTACAGTTGCGAGCTTTCCCCTAAGTGGAGATGAGGGAGAAAACTCTATCAGAGGAATAGGGAACTGCCTACGTGGTAGTAGCGTTGATTTTAGATTTCTTCGGGACCTTGAAGTGGTGGGTTCGAATACCACGAGGACCGCATAGTGAAATTGATTTCAATACCAGACTATACAAGAAACAATAGACCCTGTTTGCTATATAACTCGTCCATTTAAAAATTATATCGTGGTTCACTCTAGCACCAATGTTTATCAGATTGTATCCATTCTTTTCTACACAAAACATTGTCTTGAAATGTCTTTGGTAGCGGTCCCCTATTATGACCAGGGCCATCAATCGGCTGAGCTAATACTTTTTACCCAGTGACGTAGCCAAGACCATCGTGCCCAAATCTGACCTTCTAACGAAGAGTGCAATAAGTCGGGTTTTGGGAAAATTGACTTAAGACCTTTGAATTTTTATTGTTAGTCATAATGTATAAATGGATTTTAAAAAGGTCTTAAGTCTTAGTGCCCGAAATCCGCATTCGAAAATAATACAATGATCGAAACCGTTCTACTTACAGCAGAAACTGCATTCGGGTCCGCGTTATTTTTCAGAAGCAGCTGTATGATCAGGGTATGCCCTTGTTGGGCGGCTTGGTGCAGGGGTGAAGCTGTAAAAGAAAATAATATTAATAGTTGGAACTGACAAAATTAATTTATCTACGTTACGCGTGAGGTAGGTAGGGCAAAAGGTGTATGACCGTCGAATAGAGCCTTTAGCGAGACTATCAGACTGAATTACTGAGATAAACAAAAAAAAAAGAAATGTTGTGGTAAGACAGATTGATAAATAATAGGTTTTATATGTTACCAAGTGTACAGAACGGTCAAGACACCGCATTTAAGTGATACGCCTAACCGTGACAGAGCGGCCTTGATGGAGACTAACAACTGATGGACAGGTATTTTTCTCCATCAATGCCGCACTGCGCCCAACACCCCAGACAACAGATGCTAGGTCTCTTATACCCGGTAATTTCACTAGCTCTACAGTACCTTCATCCCGAAACACAGAACTGCATAACACTCCTGTTTCACGGGACGATATCTGACACTGCGGTGGTACTTACCTAGACGACTCAGTACAGAGTCTATCTACTAGTTGAATAAAAAAAAATGACATCAAGAATGATATGTGTATAGCAATGTTGATTATGATAAAAAATATTAATAGTTATTTTAGTAGTATAACAATTCAACATCCCTGAAATGGGAACGTAACTATTAAACTACTTTTCGATATCAAGCCACCGGGAGGCGAGCGGTAAATTACTGATATTCTTTTCTTAGCATCATATTGATTCATTTAAATACGCTTGGACACAAACTTCAAACGGAAATAATATAATTCGTGAGATTCAAACTTTAACCGCTGTTTTTAACCAAAGTTGCATATATTTTTGTCGACCCATTTGGTGTTGCGGTTGAGACGTCGACTGCAACACCAAGGGTTCCGGGTTCGATCCCCGGGCAGTACACACATTTGTGTGCATGAAAATGTCTGTTTGTAATGCTCTGGGTGTTTTCTATGTATAATATGTATGTATTTACAAAAAATGGTATATAAGTATGTTTATCCGTTGTTAAGTACCATAATCAGGCTTCACGCTTCACTTGGGCTAGATCGCGCTGTGTGAATGTCTGTGATATTTATTATGTTTAACAGACTAGTTACATTTCTATGTGTCAGTAATCCAGCTGTTAATAAGTTAATAAAGTTATCAACTAGTCGCCAGCAAGCTCAGCGTAGGATCTAATAGATAAATAGGGGAACCTATATCGATCTTACCCATGTGCAGCCCTTGCAGCAACATCAGCGTAGCTTCAATCAATGCTTGGCAGCCGCATGGTGCCATGGGTGGGCTGCAGCGTGTAACGGCGTGTATCCATCTCTCGTTCTTGCATGCAGTGGCCACCTGCAGCTAGTAAAGCCTGAGCACTGCTGTGCGCCCTTCAGACGCTGCTAAGTGCACTGGTGTTAGACCTGCAGGATTAAAATGGTATTGTAATGCTTATTATTTGAGTTGAGGGGATATTCAGGCGGTTCCAGAGCTATAGTCACCTTTAACTATAAGATTTTGTGACTCGCTCCGCTTTTAGAGTTCTCCTAAAGTTGGGAATATTTCAAGAAACTTAGAAGAATTGTAATGCTTAACAAAGATTTGACATAAAAGTGTAAACGTCAAAGTCAAAATACATTTCTAGTTTGAACTTTATCATCAGAGTTTAACGTCCCACTACAGGATACTGGCCTTTCCACACATCATAGTAATTGGAAGATTTCACCGGACCCATCATGCAATGGGATGAACCCAATAATTTTATGTGGACTACCGGTTCATATGCAATAACAACTCCAAAATTACATCTTATAAAATGTATACATATTTTAAACCTTAACACTATGTGTTAAGGTTTAAAATATGTATCAATACATGAACAGCGCAATCAATAAATCAGCCCACCATTGTCCACTGCTAAAAATAGATTATTATTACATCTAAAATAATAATTATTAATTTAAGTTAAAATAAGCGTATATTAACCATTATTAGCGGGCACGTTAACGTCGGCTCCTCTTTCGATGAGCATTTCACGCAGCTTCGTGCCCTTCTTGAGCTGCCATGTGAAGCGGTGTGAAGCCGCCTTTGACTTCACTCCGGGGCCGCATCTACAACATTAAAACTAGATTTATTCTGTTTCTAAGATTTTACTATAAAAACTATTCATCATCATCAGCTCATTAAACGTCCCCACCGAGGGGCACGAGCCTACCCGTATAGGTGATTAGGCCTTAGTCGTCCACGCGGCCCAGTGCGGATTGGACGACTTCACACACAACCTTCGAATCTCTTCGCAGGCGTGCTGAAGGTTCCTCACGATGTTTTCCTTCACCGTAGAGCGTCGGATAACGTACATATATTTTTCGAAAATTCGAAATACATTGGTACGTGTCGGGATTTGAACCTCAGCCCTCCCGGTAGGAAGGCGACAGTCTGCACCATGCCACCGACGCTCTGAAAAACTATTATTTCAAAGAAATTCTACTATTGATCTGAATAATATATTATCAAGCTAATTAAACGTCCCACCGACGGGCACGAGTCTACCCGTATAGGGTGATTAGCCTTAGTCGTCCACGCGGGCCCAGTGCGGATTGGACGACTTCAACACAACTTCGAATCTCTTAGCAGGCGTGAGTGAGATTTCCTCACGATGTGTTCTTACGTAAGAGCGTCGGATAACGTACATAAATTTCGAAAATTCTTAAACACATTGGTACGTGGCGGATTTGAACCCTCAGCCCTCCCGGTAGGAGGGCAACAGTCCACACCATTGAAGCTACCGACGCTGTCTATCTGAATAATATCAATTCTATAAATTATCCTAGAACAAAAAACTACTACCGAAAAAGGATATACAATAGTCTATAAAGACACAACAGAAATTATTGAGATGCTGGCTGCTTAGCATCGAGTCCTCAGTTATATTAAATTACCTATTATTTACATACACACCTATAGAGGATTATTTAAAGGAAAAGTATGGCACGTTGAATATAGAAACGTCTTGTATTGGCAAACATTAAAAACTAAGTTATTTACTGTTAGTTCGAACTTTTAGTAGAAGCAACTCTCAAACGGTGTAAACTCTATTAGTATTAAGATAATTTTCAAATGTCTCGTTCTTAACAAGAATTCTCAATAAAGTTCTTAATAAACTGAATAAACTGATTTTTTTTATTATTGAAACTTTTAAAACATATATGAACTTACCGTGTTCTAGAAGGCAAACGCTATATCCGGATGGTTGACGACAGCAATATGCAGTGCTGAGTGGCCGTTTTTAGCCAGCGAGTGTGGCGAGGCACCTGTGAAACAGCATTTATGGTTAGAAAGTTGGCCTCATATAAAGGGTTCCAGGTTCGATCCAAGTGCAGTCAACATGTGTGTGCATGACCACGTCGGCTTGCTATAAACTCTCACTCAGCGAGTGTTTTTGTGTATTTACAAATAAATGTAAGGTTTGTTTATCCTTCTATTAGTACCTTTATACAAACTTTACTTGGGTGCTAGATGGATTATTTTTATATTATTATATTTATTCATTCCAGTGCAGTCACTGCTAGACATAGGTTTCCCCATTTGCATAGATATCCCGGTCTTCCGCTTTCCTCATCAAACTTCAACCGTTCGCAACTCATAAGGCATAGTTAAAAACAGTTCAATAAAAATGTTTACGAACTATTTAAATATTTACCTTTATCAAGAAGTAACAGCGCAATGTCCGGGTGGCCATATACGTGGCCATATGAAGCGGTGTGATATGGCTTTCCCAGGCGCGTCTGGTTGGCCCCTCTCGCAATAACAGGCGGCGCGACGCCCATATCCCCGTACTTGGCTGCCAGGTGGTGGCGTGAAACCCTTACGGGTCCGCTTCGATTGGTGCGTTAGGTCTAGAAGGATTGCGCTACTCTTCTTTCCTGTTTGGATATAATGTATAATTTGTATAGAGGTCAGGTTAACATCATTTTATATGAAAAGTGTTGCTACTTAATAAGACATGAATGAAAATCGAAAAGCAGTCCACACCAATGAGCCACCGATGCTCTACTGTCGGCAACAAGTACACAGTATAAATAAGACAAATAAAAAACAAAAATATGGAATATGTAATGTATGACCATGATGATAAGAGATGTATTGGTCGTAGAACAAACGTAGGTACAACCAGTCTATGTTTTATGTTAGGTCGATGAAAGGTACCCTGGTGCAAGGTACCTCCTTGCACTTATTCGTTAATCACGTTTCAGTGCCCCACCAGGAGAGTTCCAACGTCTCTTAAAAACAGTACTACTAAACGCTCGAATGCGGCACGCTCGAACAATAGATTCATCTATTATGTTTTGTAACTATCTATACGTGCTACGCACGACGCATAATGATACGTCGGAATGTTTGTACCACAAAAGGCGGAGTAATAAGTAATACTTTTTATAGATGCGGTGAGCCCTAGAACTAACGTATTTTAAAAGACGAGTATATGTCATGTGTTTTTTGAAAAAAGAAATTTACGAAATAAATCAAAATTTCAGGAGACTTCACACACGGTCTGGCTCCTGTCCATAGCGACACAATGTAACGAACGAGATTTCAACATTAAAAAATGATTTGCAAAGCTACCTTCTTTAGCGGCATGTGTAGAGGCGTGTACAGGTCCTTCGTAGCGGCTGCTGCGTCAGCGCCATGTTGCAACAACAACGCAGCCACGTCAGCGTGGCCTAGTCGAGCCGCCACGTGGGGAGTCTGTTCTTCCCGAGCTCGAGCTTCCACCTACGAAGAACAAGGATATTCACAACACGGAGCTATTATATAGATGTCAAAACTACTTCATCATCATCATTACAGCCTAATTATGTCCATGCTGAACGAAGGCCTCCCTAATGAAAACTACTTACATCTTAATATAACCATCTTTGTGTGAATCTAAGCAGCCAAAATTCTTTTTTTAGACAATATTGTTTGCTTATGATCACATTCTTTTCAGCTTGTCGACTTCTTAGATACGCCAAAATCTTACATACCTTGGCATTGTTCCGCAGTAGGCACCGAACCAGATCAGTCGGTGCGCCCTGGCTGCCAGATGGAGTAAATATAGGAAGGTAAAGTGGATTTAGACAGCGAACTTTTTTGGACAATCTGTGTCTGCTATCTGACTAAGTCTGTTCAGCTAGTCCCTTCTAGGATTATACCGAAGTATTCTACTACCTTGCATTGTTCCGCAATAGCACTCGTACCAGATCAATCTAGTGAGCCCAGGCTGCAGAAGGAGTAAACATAGGGAGCAAAAAGTGGATTTAGGCAAGCAAATTTTTTTACAATTTTGTGACTGCTTTATGACTACGTCAGTTCCGGTTGTCGACTTCTAGAATGATGCCAAAGTCTTCTATATCTTGGCGTTAATCTGAAGTAGCACTCGAATCGATCAGTCTGATGCACCCTGGCAGCCAATTAAGTAAATATAGGGAGAAAAAGGAATTTAGGCGTCGAACCTTTTTTTAACCATTTTATAACTGCTTTAT
>PQWD01003488.1:0-24967 GCA_019425675.1 Leucinodes orbonalis
TATCTCAAATCGCATCGTTAAACTCATGAAGTTCTTGAAAATAAGGGTAAAGTCTGCACCCACTCCATTCTAATATTATCTATTATCTATAATATTAAATCATCGCAGAAAATGTGTCGATGTTTATTTGAAAATTAAAAAAAAAGTTAAAAAGGTAACTAGCAAAAGATGGAGCAGGCTGCCAAAGACATGAATGTCGCGCTCTAAGGAGAGCCTAAATCCAGCAGTTGGCGATGTGGGGTGATTAATTATGATTGAGCTCTTGGGCACTACTCTCTCGCGTCTCTTAATTTTGGATCTTTTATCGAGTCTAAAGCCCAGTTGCCTCGAAAAAGCTTGGTGTCCTCTCTAAGGTGAGGAAATACTTCACTCCAGAATAGCTCCTTGCTTGTACAAGCACAAGTAAGACCTTGCATGGAGTATTTCTCACCTTTGGATGGCTCAGCTAAAATACCAACTGAAACTTTTAATACCATTCAGAGACGAGCCGAGAGTTAATAGGTAACAGCTCTTTACCCAAGTATCGGTTGCAAGGTCTGAGCCACCGGCGGCGGGTTGCTCTTGTCGTGCTTCTATAGGTTGCACTTCGGGGAGTGTCACAAATATTGCATGATATTGTGCCGCCGAGTCCTTTCTTTCATCGATCAACCAGGCAGACGGTGAAGCGACATCCATTTATAGTAAGATGCCGAAGTGTCGTACTAAGCGCTTTGAATCCACATTATTATTCGCACTGCGAAACCTTTGGAATTCGTTGCCAAGCTTTTTTCCCGAGGTGTACAATTGGTCTTCAAGTCGAGAGTAAATAGTTTCTTCTAGGTCAGCGTGTTTCATCCTAGACATCGTCGATGTTTAACACCAGACAACGTAGTCAAACGCTGGCCTATTTAATGTAAAAAAAAAAAAAAAATATACAACGCCATCTAGCAAAGTTAACACCTAGTTTGTCATTCTTCATCAGCTTATAAAACTTCCCATCGAGGGCACGGGCCTACCCGTAAAAGTGTATAGGCCTTAGTTTCCCACCAGCCCAGTGCGACTTCACACCACAAACTTTGAATTTCCTCGCAGGTGCGCAGGTTTCCTCCCAGTATTTTACTTCAACGTAAGAGCGTCGGATAACGTACATAATACGTATAACTACGAAAACACATGGTGGGTGGCGGGATTTGAATCCGCGCCCTCCCGATCGAAGACATCAGTCCACACAACAACAGTATAAGCAACGAATACACTGTACTTGTCGACTTAAACAATTTGTATTGTTAACAACCCCACGGATTGTTAACAAAAGCGATTATGAACGAATGTAGCTCTTGCTGACCCACTTTAAGCAAAACCGTAAGAAATCCAAAAAAAAATCTTATATAGTATGGCCGTTGCGTTAAAATCAACGACATACCTTTTTCCACACCAATGACTCCATAATGATGTTAGTTTTCCCTCAAGATAGTCCCAACTGAATCACAAGGACCATTTGTGAGGGATTTCATGTTTGTCGTGAGACGTGTCATTACTTTTTAGTGTTTTGGTAAATTAACAGGATTTCTAGAGCTTTCCATGGGAAAATTGAAGTAATTTTTTCTTAAGTTTAAAGATATGCTTTGTAAATCTGAATATATTTAACAGTTTAGAAAGAAAGAAAGAACATTTACTGACCTTATTTATTGAATTCTTACCAAACAACGTTGACAATAATCCAAAAGTTTAAAAAGG
Source organism: Leucinodes orbonalis (assembly GCA_019425675.1). Lineage (NCBI taxonomy): Eukaryota > Metazoa > Arthropoda > Insecta > Lepidoptera > Crambidae > Leucinodes > Leucinodes orbonalis. The sequence goes on from PQWD01003488.1 coordinate 1,717, forward strand.
TCAATAGTTAATACAAAGTGTTCTTAGAATACTTTTGGTCTGTATCTCTCTCTCTCTTCAACCTATTGCAGTCCACTGCTGGACATAGGTCTCCCCCATTTTGCGCCAGACATCCCGGTCCTCCGCTTTTCTCATCCAGCTTCCACCAGCGACCTTTCGCAAGTCGTCGGTCCATCGGGCCGAGCGCACCTACGCAACGCTTTCCAAGACGCGGTCTCCACTCCAAAACTTGTCTTCTCGTCAGAACTTTTGGTCGATCAGCTGAAAATAATCAGAAAATATTATATACTATTGTTAAAGAAAATATTGCTTTGTTGCTTTTGTTTTGAATTGGCTCTTAGAATCCTATAAAGCTCGGGTCAAAAGCAACAATCATAGCTGTGTACGTCGTCAAAGGGTTTTAGCCGAGTAACTTTGGCAGGAGCCGATTTTAAAATTGTTTCATAACATCAATCGGGCTACGGAACTGTGGAAAATATTTAGTTTTACTTTAAATTGTTTGTAATTGCTTACAATTTCAGCTGTCCATTTTATTTCTTTCTTTAAATTTTAAAAAGAACATTAATTGAGACACTTATACTAGCTCGGAGAATTTTGCTTTAAGACAAAGCTTTGACCATTTACCTGCAGTTGATATTTTTTTAATTAATTTCCATATATACTATAATTAATAAATAATCAATATAAGCTGAGACAAATCAAACAGTTTTTTCTTCATAAGTAAAGTAAGATTTCATATAATTATAAGAATATCAAGTGACCTTAGTAATTTAGAATGAAACTACTTATATTGTGTGTTCCTCCGTAATGAAATAGACAAAATGTTTACGGACTAAATTATTTTCTTCTACTTGGAAGCAATATTAAAAATCCAGCTATTTTTTAATGACATTCCTGGATAAACTTTGCGAATAAAACTGTCAATAGCTTGGCATTTTCATTAGGATTGTTGATATCACCGTCATTATTTCGGTTCAGGTCACTGAACTAAGTCCCTTTGACCTTTCAAAGCTCGATACGTTTATAGACATGACCACTCTAACGATTAGGTTCCTCTTATTTAAACCATTTAATCAGTAATCGAGGGAGGAAAAATAAAACTTCTATTGTTTTACATACAAGGTTTATTTTTAAATTTTATTAAAATTGCTTCGTTACTCTTAAGTCACATTAAGGTGCGCAGCTCAAGGGACGCGAGCAGTACCACGCGGGGAACATATATTTATTTTTCTAAAATAAAAAGATTTTTTATCAATAATAAAAGCCTAGGTTTTTTTATTAATTTACTTGTACTTACCGGTCAAATTTTAAAAGGGCTTCAAAAAAGTCCTATCATAATTTGACCAGCCATTTCCCAAAATTACGCGAAACAAACAGACAGACTTGTTTAGAAGATGTATAGATTTGAAACTAACTTTACTCAAAATAATGAATGTTTCAGGTTTCTTTAAGAAAAAATATCAAGCAAACAACACGACAACAATACTACGACTTCTATCTATTCAACCTATCGCAGTCCACTGCTGGACATAGATCCCCCTATTTACTACAACTATGAACACGCCAAAATATTAATTCAAAAGTTGTATACTGTGTTTCTACTTCAGAAAAATAAACATGATCCTTATCAAATACAGAAAATAATATAAGGACAAACCATTAATCCTTCTTGAAATGACCCGAATAACCCTTCTCCTGGGGTGGGATCATAAATGCCAGTTATCAATAACAAATGACTGGTATCAAACGGAAACAGGTGCGACACATAAAGACGTTATGGTCCAAAACGTCTTTATGATCAGAACCCGACGGTCGACACTGGCAGATGCTTCATACCTAAGTGGAAGGTTGTAACTGTTTGCTGTGTAAAATATACGAAAGTTTTACCGTATTTTTCTCATGATCTTATTTTAAATTTTTTTCTTTATTCTTCCTATTTGTTTGTATTGTATTGAACGCTTTCTTCGGGCCAGTTTTTATTCAAGTTCAGTCTTCCATGATTCAAAAAACAAAAAAAGGTGACATTTTGATGACTAATTGGTTTGGAGAACTTCGATACCATGTTTCAGGATTTCATTCCTGCTTACATTATTTCTTTCCAGCCTTGTGGCATCAGCACCTGCTTCTAACTTTTGTTTATAATTAGTAAAATATATAGCAAAATTGACTATATAGATTAAAAATGGAAAAAGTAAGACAAATAATTACTAGTTTTAATTGTTATCTGAGTATACGCACGACGAATTCAAAACTTTATATAAGGTAAAGCAACGCTTAGATAATTTCAGAAATATAATATTTGAACTATAAGATTGCAAGATGTTTCCATAATTTTGTTTGACGCTAGTTACAACACTCTTGTAATGTAATAAACCTTTCAAATATACATGTAATTAAATTACTACATTTTCTATTTTGCCTTTAAATATTTATAATGGCTTCAAAACGACTCATTGACCTCTTGGATAGCACTCGTGTTAGCCAAAATTACGTTAAAATATCAATGTACGAGTATATACTCGTTTAAGACAATGAATAGTAGTAATGTTGTATTATAATACAATGATGTAAAAAGTATAGCATTGAAAAATGTGTTACGGATGCATCAACAGCATTTTGCCTAAACAAAAGCCTACAAACTGTATACTCTTTGGCGGTTCGTTTTTGAGGCGCGGGTGGCGTATCTTCCTTTTAAATACAGATATCATTGTTATAATATTGAAAAAAAAACGGCAGTCAAATTATATAAGCATCACCGCTAACCTCTTTTAAAAATCTATTTTTACATACGTTTTATTTGAAATCGTTGTTCTTAAAAGGTAGTTAAAATAATGAAAAATTAATGAAGACATATTTATCTTTATTAAGAGAAATACCTTGTAATTGCATAAAACAGGAAAACATGTTTAAATTTAATTCATTATAAGTGTAACTTTTGTATTCCGATTATATAAAAAATAATTTGAGTTATTTTATTTTAAATTTTAAGAATATAAGAATATTTAAATTTAAAAGATGTCGCATCAATATAATAGTATGAATTTTATTCGAACCCTATATGCAGTTTTGAATAAAATTCATACTTTCATAAGAATATGAAGCAAATATCGAGCTCCTGGAAGGTTCGCCTTTGACTGCCCGGCTTAAACACAATTTGCTCGCTTTGTTTGCGATATCGTATTTTCACGGAATATTGCGTTCGGAATAAGCGGCTGTGTGCAATTAGTGAAGAAGATCTATCGATAGTTTTTTTATCGAGTTGACTTCTAAATTATACAGTTATTGATAGATGGATTTGAATAAATAGTTTGTAGCCTTAATTAGTATTGTTATGTTTCGATATTAATAATTGACAAAGATAATAATTTTTATTGATCATCAATTTTCATGGCTATTTAATAAGAGTCAGCAATGTTGTTTTTATGATTACAGTGTCAAATCATCTTGAGTTGGCAAACGAATAATTTATTGATTAGCTACTAATTAACTAAAACTATTCGATTATACTTTGACATAAAACTATTATCATCTTCAGCTCATTATGTCCATACCGAGGAGCACGAGCATCGAGGACATCACTATACGCAAAATGGATATTATTTGTTGCTTTCCGGTTGTATCTGTTTATCTTGTTTGCCTGAGTGGAAGGGTTAAAATAAAAAAAGTTTTATTGAATGAGCACAATGGAAATAATAAAAGAAATCGTATCTAAGGAGTTGGAAATTCAATTCTCTGGTGTAGAAATGTCGTAGTGTTTATGAAAAGTTTCACGGTGTGTTTGTAGGCATACTATTTTTTTAGAGAATACATTTCTACAGTTATGAACAGTTAACTAAAAATGCATACGTGTTCATCGTTAATAAATTAATTTAGTTGTAATCTGATGACAAATCTCTTTTTTTATAGTATGGTAGGCAAATGAGCAGACGGCTCATCTGATGGTAAATGACGCGGTCACCAATGTACACTTGCAATACCAGCGTATAAAGAAATGCCGGCCTTTTAAGTGGGAATCCGCTCTCTTCTTGAAGCTCGACAGGTAGTATCGCCCAGGGAATATTTCATATGGTAACTAATTCCATAGTCTCGCGTGCTCAAAAGTTTCGACTAAAGCGTACGGTAAAGGTCTTCTATTCATCAAGGTGGTATGCATGAAATTTAAAAAAAATCCTTTATGTATAGGTATACAAAGTTATCCTACAGAAGCAGGTTTATAACATTGTGCTTTTACTTGTAGCCTTAAATGACAAGTGTTCACTTATTCTCCCTCGGTAAAAAACTGTATTGCAATGGGCTCAACGGAGAGGTGGCTATGAAATAACTGAATACTCTGACATAAAATCTTCTCAAGTTAGCAATCTCACTACGTAACTTACTTCGGGGTCGCTAATGAACTGTTTGTTAAATAATAACTAAATGCTGATCCCTCTTAATTTTTTGAAGTGAAGACCTCCACTTAATTTTTTATAACTTGAATATCTTTCAAAATAGCCCCATCGGTTATCAACACTACGTATCATGTAAACATATAAGTGGATACCTCGTTAGCCAAAAATCCATAAAAAATAATCCCTTAATAAAGCGCCGTGCAATAAGCTTCTTAATTTAAAAAGTAATAATAAATTAATATAAATTCAAACTCTTCACGCTTTCATAAAAGAGCGCTACCAAATGCTTCTCAACATTTCAGCGACAATGAACGTTTAACAATTAATGATACGCCATGAAAAACATTTATTACATTAATCCCCCAAGATCAATCACAATTCCTTTTAGTAAAACGAATCGAGTAACAATAAAATCGCTCAGTGCCAATTAATCAAAAGTACAAGAATCTACCAAAAACACAGTAACAAAACCCATTAGGTATTGATAACAAACAGTTATGATTAATCCTTTGTTGTAATCTTAAATGATAAATGACGGATGGCATATGATAGTGGAAATTAATGGGTTAACTGTTAAATGGGGAACACCGCAGAAAATGGATATAATTTGAAAGCGTGATGATATAAAGATATTTATTACTAAGGTTTACGCAGTTAATGTTATGACTTTTGGAACAAAACATGCCCCGTTTTGTTTTAACTAGAATTTATCAGAACATTCATGTCTTACGTATAAGCTCTTTACATGCAATATAAAATAAGTAATAACCATAGTAATAGTCGGATCAAAACGACCTTTTTTTGTATTAATATCCTTATGAATTTTTAAATCTTCTACTTTAGATCTTATAAAGTCTATATTATGTAATAAATATCTTGGCAGTCTAAAGCAAAAATAGAAGTCAGGTTGCCTAGTAAATTGCACTATTTTTAGATGATTGCGTGCTTTAGAGGTGTACCCTCTGCCAATATGGTAAGCGTTACATAAGACCACGATTGTTATCTAGCTCAGAAACGTCAATTCCAGAGTCGGTTTGATTTTTTATTTATCTCACTATCAACTTGATAGCTAGTTTAATGTTTAGCGAAAAACCATTTTGCCTACGGGATTCAGTTTTATGCTAAACATCCAAGGCGTCAATAGGTATTCATAATCCTCTTTTTTCAACCTATCGCAGTCCACTGCTGGACATAGGTCTCCCCCATTTTGCATCAGATATCCCGGTCCTCCGCTTTTCTCATCCAGCTTCCACCAGCGACTTTCGCAAGTCGTCGGTCCATCGAGCCGGAGGGCGTCCTACGCTGCGCTTGCCAAGACGCGGTCTCCACTCCAGATCTCGTCTGCTCCAACGGCCATCAGTTCTGCGACATACCAGCCCACTGCTACTGTAACTTTAAAACCCTAGAATGCCTTAATTAATTATTCTGGCAGATATTGTAAATAGTGCGTTTTATTTGTAATATAATATGAAAATAATATTTGTTATAAGATGTAAGGGTCATTCTAAGTTAAGAGGTAATATGTTGTATGAAGTGACGGCATGGTATTTTTTTAAATATTTTTTACTTAAGTATACATTTTTTTTATGGAAACTATTAAGTTAAAAACGTTTACAAAGGAGCCAGTCAATTTATTGGTTTTATCTCGATTTATAAGTGACCAGGGTAAATACTCAGTACAGAGTAGAGACAAGATGCACAGGGAAGAGACATAGACATATTAAAAACAGGGTTATTTTTAAGAATCAACTTTATTTATTTATTTTTAGTTTAATTATGACTTATTTATAATCAGACTTTTCATTTCTTAGCAGTCTTTGTTTATAAAATTAAATATTTCTTAAGCACTAGGTACAAAACATAAGAAGGTTCTTACTTTTCCTTTCCAACACAACAAAAATAACTATAACTTTACTATCAATAGTCAATAATGAAATAAAAAGAAACAAAAACTTCTCTGAGTAACAGTATTAAACTCTTCTTGTACTTAAACTATAAAAACATTTTAATTAAAAGGTAACTAAAAATAAACTTTTTCTAAAACCTGCGTTCAAAGACATCAATAGATTCATTAAATTCATAAAAAATACGCTGCCCTCTCATTTTTAGTTAGGGAGGATAGTTTTTTTAAAACCTGATCCCAGGTGATGAAAGAAATATCGTCATCATTAATTCTGAACTTTTTCATTTTCATTGAAGTTCATCATCTTCTTCAACACCTGTGCACATTGCAACGTAACGATACTCTGTTTTTGTATCCTGAAGTTTAACCAGTACAAAGTCCCCGTTGCAGAATGTTTCCTTTTCAGATGTTAAAGGCTTTGAATAATCTTTGTGCAGATTGGTTTTAATACGGGTAGGTACAGAATGCTGTAGTTTCTTGAGACTTTTCCTGTGTTCTTGAGAATGAAATTGATAGTGGTTCATCTTCTGAATCACTAGCACCGTATATGTCATCAACACGTAGACGAAATTTAGGACGTGTTTGTGGATAATCTAAAGAACCCAATTGAAAATGACGACATAACTCTGGGTCACAGAAGCAGCTCAAACTTTTCAATGTCAGGCAATTAGGTATAAATACGCAACCGGTAACTTGCCTGAAAATGTCTTTATACCTTCAGTAGAACCTAATTTTGCTGCTTTTTCAGATATGTCTGCATCATCTACGGTGAAAATTTTAATAGGGCAGGTTTTCTCAAGGGCTTTGGCTAAGTCATCTATTGATAAAATATCGGTCCCACTCGCAACTAATCTATCTGCAGTTCTGCAGACCTAAGTGCAGACCTAAGTTGAGCTATTTCAGCCTTTTGTTTTCTTTTATTAGGTTTCTTTTCTTGCTCGAATTTACTTTTGCTGTGCTACCTGTGCTCGCATGTTCATATTTTGAGGGGGTGGGTCTTCATTATCCGAACCTGGTGGTGTTTAGGAGCATTGCTTATATCTTGAAGTGCTAAACGACGTCTACGAATTTTTGCTTTTTCTCTCCATACTTTTCTAGCCTTCCGGTGCTCTCTGGGAGTCATTTGCTTGACTGTCTTAATAACTCCTTTTTCTTTCTTACTTCTTTTCTTTGTTCTTTTCATACTTTTCCCTTTCCTTGACTTTTTGTAGAGCGTACATATCTTTGTCATTTATAATTCTTTGGTCGTAATCGTTCTGCTATCCTTTTTTTTTCGAGCCTTTCTTCGCGCGTCATTTTTTTTCTAGGTGCCATTTTGTCTGTAAAAAAGTCATATTAAATTGTAAAGCTAAGATATACATAAAGCCAAATGAAGATTCAGAGAAAAATGTAGAACTATTCATGAAAACGCATACAAATGTATCTCCTCTGGCCATTAAGTATCTCCCATGCCATCTAAAGAGCCAGGGGAAAAACGCCAGAGGAGATACATTTTCGATTGATATCTAAAATAGTCGTAAAAGTATTTCTCACACGCAATTCACAATCAAATGTAACAATGTACGCACTATTCATAGTGAATATTTAAGTTAATATTTTTATTATAACAAATAATTGCCAAATAAAACTTACCAGAGGAAAGACTGCATTCACTCAACAGTTCTACACCCAGCGAGCAGCGTGACTAAAATGGCCGTTAAAATGGCTGCGCAGTCGGCTCACGCGCCGCTTGCTGCTAGCTTCACGTTCCATCCTATGCACGCAATGTCACAACTTCCAAAAACTAGCAAAACAAAACTGATTTTTGAACTAAAACAAAAAGCCAGGGGACGAGACACGAAAGACGAGGGACAAATTTCGACGTTGATATTATTTATGAAAAATTGGAATATAACTAAATTTACTTATAAGACACTGTGACTAAGTTATTGTTCTGTATAAAATTAACGATGATAAAGTAATTATTGAATTTTGATACATTCATGATCACTGGTTTATAAATAAAGTCGGTTTGGGGACAGACCAGGGGAGTGACTTTTTTCTTATATTAGAACTTATTGTGACTAAATTACGTACATTGCTGTAATAAATTTAAGTGGACATGTAGGAAACATTTAGTTTTAAGCAATAAATAGGTTAATTAGGAAGTAAGTATAAAAATAATATATTTTTTTGTCCTGCCCATCGAAAGTACCTCTTAACTTAGAATGACCCGTAAACCAAATTTGTATCGTCTATATTCGACCTGCAAATCCATATTCAATCAACTGAGAATTCTTTCATCTTATTCGAAATTATCAAAAGGCTTTTCTAGCCTTTCATACTGTTCCCTTAGGATTTTCATTGGATTCCACGTCCAGTCTGTATATCGTGGTCTGAATAAAAAATAAAAAGTATATTATCTAGTCACGAATCATAAGTCTACTAAAAAGAGAGATAAAATATTTCCTACTGCCCTGTTAACCAATATCTATAATAATAAAATAATAATAATAAATAAATAAATATCCACTGACATTTACACAGCGCCATCTAGTCCCAAGTTAAGCGTGAAGCCAGTATTATGGGTACTAAACAACGGATAAATATACTTATATACATTTTTTTTTTGTAAATACATACATATTATACATAGAAAACACCCAGACCATTACAAACAGACATGTTCATGCACACAAATGTTTGTACTGCCCGGGGATCGAACCCGGAACCCTTGGTGTTGCAGCCGACCTCTCAACCGCAACACCAAATGGGTCGTCAAATAATAAAGTCTATAGACTAAAAGAAACATTTTCTACATGACTATGCCATACAATTAATACATATGCTAACTTACACACATATCATTACCAGCTCATTATACGTCCCGCATTAGGGGTACGAGCTTACCCCAATACGGTGTATAGGCCTTAACTGTCCACGTCGGCCCAGTGCGGACTGGCCAGCTTCACGCACAACCTTTGGTGCGTAGGTTTCCTCACGATGTTTTCCTTCATCTTAAGAGCGTCGGATAAACCTATATAGAATTTCGAAAATTTGATAGGATTTTATTAAGTGGCGGATTCTAACCTGTACCCTCCAGATAACGGAAGGCAACAGTTTACACTAATGAGCCACCAATGTTATATACTCACTATGTTAACATATAAAATAAGAAAAACAATCTTTTACATGTCAGCAACGCATTAGTTCCTTCATATAAGCGTCAATGAGTATCACTAACCATCAGGTGAACTGTCCTAGCGTTTTCCCTAAACTATTACGTAAATGATCTCATATCTTAATATCTTCCCAAGATACTTTTTTCAATACCAAACATATTATGATTCACTTTAAGGTGAAAATCGAATCTTCAGTGCAAACTACTATACAAACATTTGCACATTGCATTCGCCCGACTGCGTTGCGTCCACTCGCTCGCGCTGACATCTCCGGGATATTTTATTCGAATCCATTGTCGAATGGAAAATGCCGCTGCTGTTGAAAGCTGCTCATCGTAAAGACGAGTGGACTTTTATATGCGAGAAATGTTGAATAATGTTGCGAGGTGCCAGTTGCTATGTACAAATGAAAATCAATCTTCAACTGAATTTTGAAATATTGTAACTAAGTATTGACATATAATTCTATTATCTACCAGTATCTACCGGAATTCCCGGTGATGTCCCGTGAATATTTTTGTGTTTTAAGATGAGGGCGCGTTGGCTAGTAACATGATTAAGTATTAGAGATCTAACACGTGCCATCTCGGGTGTTGGACATTTCAAAGTATTTATGGTGACTTCCCATGTGGTAAACTTCCCATTTGGCAAACCCTAAATTGTACTTTGGAAAACGTATTATGCTTAAAATTAGCTTTTATCCTTGATCACGGCAAGCGTGTCACTTAACATCACCTGAGCAAAGTGCTCACCCTCTTGAAAAAAATAATAAAACATTATTTGTCTTAAGGTGTATTTGGTATCAAAGTAAAAAAATGGAAAATGGTGTTGGCGTCTGTTTTGTGTTGATAATTTTATAATGTTTATTTTCGGAATGACTTATCGCTCTTAGCCGCTGATGGCCTTTACAGCTTCACCGGGAAATTGGAGAGCGCATCTGCAAGCCATGGCTGAGAGCTTAAAAATGTACTCAAACCTCGGCTTTTGGCGTTGCGGCAGGGCTAGGTAATTTATTATACGTTTGGAGAGAAAAGCGTTGATTGAACGTGCTTGCCGCTTCTTCTATACCAAAACAATCAATATAAGAACATAACATAGTTCTCAAGTATAGTATATACAAAGACGCTAATGTTCAAACTCAGGCTCAATCATTATGCTTCTTTTGCACTGAATATCTATGTTACCTTTATAGACAATTTGTTTGACGCTGAAATTTTAACCTTATCTCAAAACGGTCAAGGGTTAAAACCGCTATTCAAAAGTGAATATTTTCAAATTGGTTTTAAAATATCCGCAGGCGGCCACTAATGGACGCCGGTGTCGTCTGCTCCTCTTCAAACTCAATATTGTATCGTTTTAACGCCTCGGTACAAGCGATTTTGAACTTTATTGCGGTATGAAATACGTATATACGTATAGGGTTGCCCGAATAAATTTCAAATATTTGTATTGATTTTAAAATTAGATTATAACTGTAAAATAAAATCTTGAAATAGTTAATAGTGTTTTTGTTAATAGTGCAGTCGCGGTCACGGTGGGGCGGGGGGTGCGAAGAATCCCCGGGTTACGGTAGGTTGCCACAAACGACTGTCACTGGCTACGTACAATGGACCATCACCTCTCCGAATTAGAAGAAGAGCTGAGTCATATTAACTGGAGCATACTGGGGTTATCTGAAGTCCGAAGATAGGGGAGGACACGATGACCCTGGACTCCGGAAACTTGCTCTACTTCAGAGAAGGTGATAGGGTTTCCCAGGGTGGTATCGGTTTTCTGGTTCACAAGTCCCTTGTCAGCAACGTTGTGGAAATCAGTAGTGTGTCGAACCGGGTAGCGTACCTTGTACTTAAACTCACCGACAGGTACTCCCTGAAGGTGGTACAGGTATATGCGCCGACCTCGTCAAACTCTGACGAAGAGGTTAAAGCCGTGTATGAGGATATCTCCAGAGCCATACATGGCACAACTTCGGCCTCCTACAATGTTGTTATGGGGGGCTTCAACGCTAAAGTGGGAGTACAAGAAGTACATGAGTACTAGATGAACGCCTTTCCCCAAAGGTGGGTTTATTGGGTCGGTTTCTACCGCACAAGTTGAATGAGATTTGGCAAAAAAAGTTAGCAATGCTCGTTATAAATATTTATTTGGGTACGGTTTTCACACTGAGTATAATTAAATTACCAATTCAAATCTGACTCAGCGAATAATGCAATAAGTAAGATAAAAATGATCGGATTCCAAAGAAGCAACTTGCAAATATTCAACCTTCAAAGAGTAAGTGAGAGAATTTTAATAAAAAGGTATAACCACGACTCGGGTGCACCTAATGACGCGCGCTGACGGCCGGCGAGGCCTTTTCACTGATTACAAACGGCGTTCACTAGGTATGGCTTTCAAATTTTAAAGATATCGACAAAAATTTTACTAGGTGGAAGGCTCGGTAACTGAGTCGTCTAAGTATGTACCACCGCAGTGCCAAATACGTCCTGTGAAAGAGAAGGTTTTGCACTTCTGTGTTTCGGGGTGAAGAAGCTGTAGCTAGTGAAATTTCTGAATATAAGAGATCTTACATCTGTGGTCTCGGGTGACGGGCGCAGTGCGGCATTGATGGAGAATAATAACTGTTCAGTTGTTGGTATCATTCAATGCCGCTCTGTCATGACCCAGACGTATCACTTACCATCAGGTGAGCGTCCTGACCGTCTCGTACACTTTATAACACAAAAAAACTTAAATCAAATATCATCATTATCAGCCTGTAACAGCTCACTGTAGAGCACAGGCTTCCACACACAGTTACTTAGAGTATCCCTACTACACACACAGTGACTTCTTTCCTACTTTTCCTATAGGTGCCATAAGAAGCGACTCTGCAACATAACTTAAAAACAAATTTTGGTATCCTAGGAGGATATAGCGAAATCCTTTAATTGTCACGGGTTTTAAAGGAATATTTGAAATTAATTTATCATTGGACAGCCATTAATTTGTGAGGACAACCTATGCTGCTGTCCATTAAACGCTTTACCTTTATTAAAAACATTTACGGCACTAAAAGAAGCACGGGTCAGTTAATTTTCTACACTTCATCAGATATTCTTAATATTTTAATGCACAACACTACCTAAGAAATTTAAGAGCGATTGAATGCATTAAAGAACCTTTACAGATCTTTGTAGTAATGCATCGCTTTGAATTGTTAACTAACGTTATAAAAGTCAGTAGATTATTAATGCTGTTTTACCAATAGCTGCTGGAGCTTAAGCTGTTGGGTTATGGCATACCATTATGAATTTTATAATAATGTTTCGTACTGTAACCACCGTTCATTGCTTTTTTTGGGTGCATTTTTCGCTTATCCACAGATGACCTTGACAGCTTCACCGAGCAAGTGGAGAGCGCCAACCGCGGACATACAGGCAAATTGACAGACATACAGATAAAAACTTAAAAAAATATATTTTGGTGCATGCTTAGTATATGTATATAAATATGCATGCGGTACAAAAAAAAACAGTTATTTCAATTTTACAAATAGATACTCCAATTTTATTAATATGTTTAGATAAACCGAAATATTGCCAACCCTATCAGCATGACCTGTTTATCAATAAAAACGTCTAGGTGTTAAATTACTTTTCAAGGCTTTCAAATAATTACGCTTCTATAGAGTTAAAGATAAGAGTGGTCGCCCCAAATTGGCAGAATCATTTTATTCACCGATATCCCTTTTGTAGAGCCTTTTCCGATCTTATATAATATAAAAGTATGATTGAAAATACTGTCGCAGATATTGACGTCTGCAATTTAGGAAGGCATACTGTTAAAAGATATTTAGATTTATAGAATAAAATGATCTCTTTTTTAGTATAATGGCGCGGACACCAATGTTTCCAGCAATAGACTGCGATATAATAAAAAGAAGAAGATATGTTTAAGGTTGCTACCACAGCCCATACTCTTCTGGTTGTAGTCTCCCCGAAAAGTTGGAACTTTATAATATCACTAAGATGTCATAAGAACTTTGCTGATATTTTCTGAATCTTTGATTTGTCTTGCTAATGGTGTGAGCGGCCATGTCATTTTCCGATAATTGTGTCGTAGGTAAGTACCCTCCGTCAGTCTTCAACCTATCGCAATCCACTGCTGGATATCGGACCGGCGGGCGTCCTACGCTAGGCTTAGCCAACCACGATAAACAGGTCATCAAAAGTCCCCACCAATATGTTTTAAAATACATATTTTTAATTTGTTTTTATTTTTATTACCAGAAACAAATGAAATTAATATATTCAATTCGAATATATTCACACATTCTCGGATAGTATGATAAATACATCATTTTTTTTCAAATTTTTCACTTAAAATATTTTACGATAAAGTATCTGAGGCAACAAAGGTAAGAAAATTGCTTTACATTCCCATTATGTTTTGTATTGAATTTTTACTTGAATTATCTGCAATGGATCCGATACTATACCCATTACGCCTGCAGACCAGGTACGCATTCAGAGCGTATAATAAAACAATAACAATTTAGTTCAACTTTCGTTGTTCTAAATATATTATAAACGAATTTTTAAAATTTCTACCATTGTAAAAAGGAATAATAAATAACGTTGTTTGAGTTCATAAATTTTTTGTTTGGTATCACTTTCATAGAATAACTAATGGATCTATTGAAGAGAACACGTTAAAATTATATACTTAGTTATAGATATTGTTTCGACGAAATTTAATTTATGTAATTATAGCTTCCAAAGAAGGAAATGGTAATTATGTACGAACTAATGGTAATGTCACCTTCTAATTTAGGCCCAGCTGCCTAGTGAGTCATATTATAGCTCACAATCGTTATTATAAATAATAATGCTAGGATAAACGTCGTCGAAATCGATGAGGAGAACTATATATAAATTTTAACCTGAAATAGGAGAAATAATGGGGTTAAAATACTTTATATTTATTTAGAAAGTTACTGTAAGCATGTGGTTAAAAAGATTTTAAACATATCGGAAATGTGTGATATATTAACTTTATAGAATTAACACAATTATAAATATTTCAAAAATTAATTCATTTGTTATTAAAAATTAAGTTAACTTAGCTGAAATTATTAAGTAACATATTAAATCATTGATTTGTTAAAAAACCTTAAGAATATTAATTTAAAAGCGAGGTGGTATGTTTTTCCAAGACAGTATAATTTTTTCAAAACAAACAAATATCACACACTCTCACTCACACAGACCAAACAACTGATAAACATACTCCTATACTTTTTTTGTAAAAACATACATACTATACACATAAAACACCCAGACCATTACAAACAGATATGTTCATACACAAAATTGTTTGTACTGCCCTGGGATCGAACCCGGAACCCTTGGTGTTGCAGCCGACGTCTCAACCGCAACACCAAATGGGTCGTCAGATAACTTTACACTTGCATAGAAAACACCCTGACTAATACAAACAGACATATTAATTCCACAAATGTTTGTACTGCCCATGTATCGAACCCGGAACCTAACACCTGACGTCCTATAAGAGACCTAACACCTGTTGTCTCGGGTGACGAGCGCAGTGCGACATTGATGGAGAATAATAACTGTCTATTAGTTGTTGGTCTCCTTTAATGCCGCTCTGTCATGGTCTGGCGTATCACTTACCATCAGGTGAACGTCGAGACCGTCCTGTACACTTATAAAAAAAAAAAAATTAAATACAAAAACATATAGAACAAAAATCATATTTCACAAAGGCCCGTAGTACGTCCCTGTCACCGTACATCATGCAGGAAATTGGAACAGCCTGTAGGAGCGACTGACGGCACAATTGATAGCTACGGTGCTTGTTTTTTGGCTGTGTCCTCTTGATATTTACCAGTACTTCCATTTTGGATTTCCAATGAGTTTACGCTTATAAATGGACGTCAAAATATATATTTTAGCTTTAGGCTTAGCTTAATTTAATTGTATCACAATAATGATTACTATATTTTGTGTTAGAAATCACCCTATACGGGTAGGCTCGTGCCCCTCGGTGGGGACGTTTAATGAGCTGATGATGTGTGTTAGAAAATATAAGATCTTTTTACAGTTGATCTTATAGATTCAAAAATAAATAAGTTCAATTTAATGACAAGATGATCAAAAAATATATACAAATCCACCTTATTAATTCATTCTCCATTCATTTACTTTTCAATAAAGGTCTTATATTTACAGAAATTTATATTTTTAGAACAAAATGTTTTTTATTTCACTAAATTATTTTGTAATAACGAGGTTCTCATTTAAAAAAAAAATGGGTCACATAACCTTCAGGTACCTATTTGTGTGCATGTCAGTGGTGTTACAATATTCAGTCACATAGATGTTTTCAATAAATTGTATATTAGCTATTCCCCGTGGTATTACCCGCAGTATAAGATACTCGCTCGCAGTAAATCTTTTTTAATTCAAAATTTAATTGAATTGTATATTGAATTTAAAAAATAAACTAAATTCACTTCTTAAGTCACATTACGAGCGCAGCTAACGCGACGCACGGACGCCGTGTAGAACAACATTACTTTTATTTAAATAAAAAGGTTTTCGAAGAAAAAAGTAGCCCAAGATTTTCCTTTTTACACCAGCTACCAGCCAAAAAAACTGTAGAGCCATTTCAGAGAAAACCTGGAACAAACAGACCGACAAAATTTTTAATAAATCTATTTTGGCGTATATGTTACGTTCAGATATAAACATGCAAAAAGAAAAATGGTTATTTCCACACAGATATTCCAATTTTATTTATATATATAGATTAATCTCCCTTGCTACATGTCTATTAATATTCGTAAGTCTTAGTTTTTCGGTGACGAATTGTAGCTAAAACATCCGCATTGCGCAGACAGAACGACATAAAGTTACGTTTCTTTGTATTTCCTTTGTTACTAGTAGTGACACAATGTGAAGTTTTACAGTCCAATCACGACGATTGTTACGTAATAATTCAAATGACGGACAGTTTTACGTTTGTACTTTGTACATGAGTATTGAAACAGCAAGATTTCTTAGAGCTACACTGTTTCAGCATTTTGTGTGATAGAGAGATGTAGGAAATTCTTTCACTATAATTAGGTATAAGTTGATTGTCTATCTTTCCACAAACTAACAAATAAATATTTATCTTATTGTCTCGCCCATAGCACAAATTTAAATACGAGCAATCAGAGAAATGATATAGCTCTTTGCTCGATGGACATAATTAGCGTTGATATTAGGCAACAAAAATCTATTTCATTTTATTATGGTATGCACCACGGACAATCAAAGTTATTTTGGAAACCAAATGATTGTTTAACTGGGTTCGATCCGCGGCAGTACAAACATTTGTGTGCGTGAATATGTCTATTTGTATTGGTCTGAGTGTTTTCTATGTATAATAATTATTGTACATATATGTATCTTTGTTTGTGAGGTTGTCTGGAAGAGATAGATTCAAACGTTAAACCACCTACATTTTATAATTTTCTTTAGTAATTTGTAATTAACCCACGAGATAGGCAGATGATCTGTGGAGAGTCGCGGGTGGTCGATGGATGCAAATAGCCTCCAACAGGGGGAGGTGAAGATTTTTGAGGGAGGCCTTTGTTCAGCAGTGGACGAAATATGGCTGTTATGATGATGATGATGATGAATTTGTAATTAGATTTACTCCAATCTGTCAAAGTTCGAAGCCTATTTAATACATAACTAAATCTAGTTGCAATACATTCAAATTAACTGAAATGTACCGAATTTTGCACTCGCGGAACGAGGTGTAAATTAAATCATATGTCAGCGTAACTTAATTCTGATTCAGTTCTCTGTTAAGCTCTGTGTCACAGTTCCAAAATTAACGTGCAAAGTTCTTTGTATTTATAATTAATTTATAGGAATTATTAAACAATTTACTTTTAAATTAATACTTCCTAATAATGTTTTGAGCGCTTTGTACATTTTGCACAGGAGTTTGGAGATTTCTCATGGTATTAAATTTAATATAGTTTCCGGTCCGATATGGACTTGTTCGTTGTGGAAACAAAAGATAAGGTTAATAATTTTATTTTTTAATTTTAATATTGACTAATTAAATTGGATTGAGACGAAAATGTAAAAAAAAGAGATTTTAAGGTAACTAGGTTGGGGCAGAGAATGCAAGTAAAAGATAAAGACTACAAGAAACTCTAGAAAATAAACATGCCATTTATATAATTACCTTAATTTGATCAATATCAATTATACTATTTATTGTTGATTATTTATATAGGCTTAGGTACATAGGTTAAGAAAAAGAGAGTCATATACTATTGTCATCATCAGCTCATCAAACGTCCCCACTGAGGGGTACGAGCCTATTCGTATAGGGTGATTAGGCCTTAGTCATCCACGCGGGCCCCGTGCGGGTTGGACGACTTCACACACAACCTTTGAATTTCTTCGCAGGCGTGCATGAAGGTTTCCTCACGATGTTTCCTTCACCGTAAGGATAACGTACATAGGGGAAACTTGCCTTATTCGTCCTGTGTCTCCTAAAACGTACCCTATCGAGTTCTCGTTTCGTGAAACTGCAGTGGCGACGTGAGTGCTAGATAATGAAACTACTAGTTTGTATTGTTACGTGACCCGAGCAACAACTCCATGCTGTCGCTCCTCTGGAAATTATTCAAAAAGTAAGTAATTTTGCTGTTTCCGAGTAATATTTTTGGTTGATTCATAAGGTTTTCAGTTTTGTTTACGCTGAGTTATGTAACTTAGGAGTTTCTGGTTTGATTCTATACATTTTTGCGTTTCAAATTACTAAACGTTTATACTTAAGCCCGAACGCCGTTTTGTTACGCTGCAAATTTGAAATCGTTAGTTAACTTGTGCCAATTCGTACTCATTACTTTCTTCTATTTCGTACCGGTACGAATTAGGAATATTTTTCCTTTTTTTTTGTTTAAGGTCGACATGGCTAAGCGACAATACAGTACTTGGTCAAGTGACGATATGGATAAAGCCCTCAGTGCTTATAAAGATGGCAATTTAAAGTTTAATAAAACTTGGGGGTTATGGCCTTGCAATCAATTCAATATGTTGTACTGGAGGAGAACTATGACGAGTTACCAGATGTAGGGCCATCAGTTAGCCCCATCAACCGTGGCATCGAAATCTATAACTGAACAACACAAAAAATCAATTAGATGTGGTATACATCATTAAAATGATAATTTTATATTTAAGATTATTCCACAGATCTCGATTATTACTTATGTATGTCAATTGCTGTGATTATGAGATTGATATTAATCATAGGATCTTAAGTTTGCCATAGAGATATATGGCTACGATTTAGGAATATACAGGTACGTTTTAGGAATAATTAAGCCTAAATCGTACTTTTTTCACTTTTTGAAAAATTATTTTCTCAGATGTTATCAAAGTTTAAGTCTATTGTTATTTTCATCGATGACTGAATAAATGAAGATTCTTAAAACATCAATTGAATGTTTATTTCTTAGTTATATTTCCAGATAACTAGAATTCTCTCTTAGGGGTTCGGGTTCGAATATGGCAAGTTTCACCTATATTTTCGAAAATTCGAAAATACATTGGTACGTGTCGGGATTTGAACCTCAGCCCTCCCGGTAGAAAGGCGACAGTCCACACCATTGATCCACCGAAGCTCTATACTATTATGTTATATACTAATACAGTGAATGAGAAATATATATAATACATGAGGAATAACTGGCGCATAATGGGGTAGACCTATGTCCAACAGTGGACTGCGATAGGTTGTAGATACTGTTATGCAGTTATATTCTGAACAATGTATCTTTCACGATAAAGAATCGCAATTACACTATTTGTAAATTAACATATGACAGTCTTTTGAGCTCTAGTTCAGGGTCGGAGCGAGCCAGGCTTTTGGCCTTGGGTGCGCGTGAAGCAGGCTACTGGCTTCACGCGTACCCTTCGTCAAACACAGGAACATTTCTTGAACCTGACACGCTGCGCATTGTAACCTGTCTGCGGCTTGGGGTTCCGGTCTGCGCTCCTCATACGTGCCCCTGTGGCAGTGTTGTCGACAAGCTAGGGCATCACGGACTTTCTTGCCAAAAAAGTGCTGGCCGCTTCTCGAGACATGCCGCACTTAACGATATCATACGCCGGTCCCTTGCCACCGTCAACGTGCCAAGTCTTCTTGAGCCGTCTGGTATCGCAAGAGACGATGGCAAGAGACCGGACGGTATGAGTTTGATTCCATGGAAGTTGGGCCGGGTGCTGGTGTGGGATGCTACCTGTTCAGACACACTAGCCCGTCCCATCTACATGGAACCAACAACAGAGCTGGTGCGCGTGTGAAGCGGCTGAAAAAGCCAAAACGTGCAAATACAGGGTCTAGGCTCTGAATATGACTTTGTCCCATTCGTGTCGAGACCCTTGTCCGTGGGCCCTAGCGCTATTAGGCTTTTTAAAGAAATTTCCAAACGATTAGTCGACATTACTGGAGACCGAAGATCTGGCAGCTACCTTGGTCAAAGAATTAGTTTAGCGATTCAAAGGGGTAACGCTGCCATGTCTTCGGAACTTTACCAAAGGGGGTTCTTTTAATTATTTATTTAGTTATTATTTTTTTTTTTAAATATTTTAGTTATAATATTTAATTTTTAAGGTTTTTAGTTGTTAGTATTGATTAATTATTATTATTATTTGTTAATATCTAGATTAAATAAATATTACACTATACCATATAACCTATGATTTAAATTTCCCCATGAAACCTTTGCTGCTGTATTTTGCATTGGGAACAAATCCCCCTTACCTTCGACTCGAATTATCGTCAGTCAAGTAAAAACCTTCTTTTATCCTTCAACATCATTTTCTTTCCTAACATGTTTCAAAAATAAAAACATTTGTTTTGTTCCAATTCTTTGACATCAATCAGTAAAAGTAAAAGTATTGTAACATAAAAAGGTGATTTTCCGCTTTTTCTTTTCTGATTTATTCTTTTGTTTTAAAGCTTTGCATTTTTTTAAAGAAGATACATATATCTTGAGATGAGGGCTCAATGACGTATGAATGGCTTAGATGGCGAAGCAGCTATTGCAGAATCAACTTTCGTAACGGAAGGTCTCCCAATGATTCCGAAAAATAAATGTGCTCCTTGACACTTGCTAATACTATACAATAGAAGAATATTTATCGGATAAAGATGTGTGGTCTTGCACTTAGTGTTCCAGTTACAAAATCTTTCTAATAAATTATTGTAAAGCTATGTGTAGGTAAATGAAAAAACTGTAACCACTGATATAAAGAGATTAAAAGAGTAACTCGAGTTTCTTGCCGGCTCTTCTCGAAGATCCTACTTATTCCGAACCGGTGGTAGTCACAAAAAAAATTGATAATAATTACAATTGACGATTCAAAAGTATCTGTAACAGATTTATTTGAATAAATATTTTTCTTTCTTTCTTTCTTTAAAAAAAACGGGACAGTCAATTCGCTTACCTTGTGGTAAGTGCCGACAGATGCAACGTTGCAAGTTAATAGTAGGTAGTTCATATTTTTCGACTACACGCCCTGCACACAACACCCGAGAAAACACGTGTTAGGTCTCTCATATCCGGTTATTTTACCTCTATCATCAAATTGACTGCCTTGGCAGTCACTGTGACTGACAAATTTTTTTTGTGTCTGGTTTAATGGCAGTCAAAAGACAAATAGGAAATAATTATTAGATATATGTAATGTTCTGCGTTGCTCTTTTTCGTTCTTGGGTGAATAGTTGGTTTAAGCTAAGTAACAACCTATATTTTTTCATTACTCACTACCTTCTTTAACATTGTGATCGCGAAATCTCACGTATTTGAAAAAAATCGTTAAATTTCCGTAAAAAAACCGATAAAGAAACTAATTCAATTAGCGTGTTCGCCAATTTCATGAAAGAGTTCGTATTACGATTTTCCGTCCGATACAGTTTTAATGAATACCCAAATTGTTCGCTCAAGTTTCAACAATTACGTCGCTTTGTTACAGGATCGACTGAGATTTGCTAACTTGTTGCCGACTTGATTATATTGATTTGCAACTCTTAATTTATGTATTGTAATTGACTCCTGTATTTAAAAGTTTTGTTCCTAGGTAGTAGGCTTGGCACTGAGTGTTTAGGTTGGTACTGCAGTGTCAGATATCGTCTCGTAAAATAAGAGTGTATTGCACCTCTTGGTTTCGGCATATAGCCACTGTAGCTAGTAAAATTACTGAGTATAAGAGACATCTGTCGCCTAGGATGAGAGTCGCAGTGCAGTTTTGACGGAAAAAAATACTTCAAGCGTTATAATTTCCGCCAATACTGCAACTGTCATGGTCAGGTACGCTTACCACCAGGTGAGTAAACTGACCATCTCGTTCACTAACAAAATAAAAAATAACAATTTGACATAATTAAGCATGAAGCAGACGAGTTCTGGAGTGGAGACCGCGTCTAGGCAAGCGTAGCATAGGACGCCCTCCGGCCCGATGGACCGACGACTTGCGAAAGGTCGCTGGTGGAGGCTAGATGAGGAAAGCGAAGGACCGGGATATCTTGCGCAAAATGGGGGAGACCTATGTCCAGCAGTGGACTGCGATAGGTTGAATAGGATAGGATAGGAAGATGAAGCTTGTAGAACGGGTACTAAACAACTGATTAACATACTTATAAACCTTTTTTTGTCAATACACATAGAAATTACCCAAACCAATACAACCATACATGTTTATTCACAAAAATTTGCAATGCCCGGGGATCAAACCCGGAATCCTTATCTATCTCTCAAATTTAGAATCTAGCTGTTAGTATTATTCGTTTATATTATTTGATTTGATTTGGTGACAAGTCAAGCCCATGGCAGAGTTTGCCAGATAATAGTGCAAAGTTAATATAATTTTGTATATAAATATTATTACTTGTTCTTTGATGAAATATCCAAAGTAACATTAACATGATTATACTCGTAATTTCCATTTTATAATCTCAATATTAGTCTAACTATTGATTCAGAAGAATAACTGTTAACAGAAATATGTGAACGCATTAGAGAATATATCATTATGGGTTTATTTTATACCAAATTAAATATAATCTTAAACTAATTGAAGATAATAAATCTCCAATTCCAAGCAGCAAAGTTAAACACAACAAGTCGGGGCTTATTAAAATCCAAGATCGGAAGTTTGTAATATGAGTTGCTAATTTCTGGATGATATCAAGTTCCTTTGATTAAAGATTTAAGCTGGCGATAAGCAATTTAAGTGGCAAAATGACGGGATTTACGCTTTGTTTACCTCCGCACTGTTGTTTATCGTAAAAGGTGAGTTTAGCCCTAAATTTGTAGATAAATTAACTTTGAAATTGTACTTTTTATAAATAGTGTAGGTAATGAAGTTCAATTATTAGTCTCAAGAACGAAGTCTTAATTTTTTATAATTTTCATCAATTACATTTTCAAATGATGACCCATCTGGTGAAATGGTTGAGATGTCGGCTATTACACCAAGGGTTTGATTCGCGGGCAGTACAAACATTTGTGTGCATGAACATGTGGTGTTTTCTATGTAGGTATGATATTATTTACAAAAAATGTATAGGTATGCTGATCCGTTGTTTAGTATATTACAGACTTATGCTTTGTTTGGGGCTCGACGGCGCTGTGTGAATATCAGTGAATATTTATTTATATAATTTAAGCTTTTTAAGGGCTGGTTCAAACGTTGACTAAATTTATTTTTCCCGACCCC